>JBAKBP010028641.1:0-28279 GCA_037953745.1 Lithodes maja | reverse complement strand
CCAGTCTAAATATAGGCTCAGGTTTGTATTACACCTCAGATTGATAAAACAATAACACCACACGGCTGGGTGACCTTGGACTACCAGCACCTCACAACAACTCCCTCACTGCCCCACACGAACCAACCCAACACACCTCTCGCATAAAACACATTCGTAAGGCGTGTATATCGTATAATTGGTCTATATGTGGCATATTCCTTGGATCACCTACATACGTACACGTACTTTAGATTTAGCATGACATTGCTGAAAATACGAATATACGTGCTATATACAACCAACATACTCTGTACAACTTGGCAACTCAAGACACCACCCTGCTACACGCTAAACCCGCACTCAAGCGGCAGGCACGCACTTGTCTCCCACGTAAACTCTCTCACCTCAGTTCCCGCCTTTCTAACTCTCTCATAATTTGCTTATATGTCGCATATTTGGTCTATATGTGGCATATTCCTTGGTATATGGGTGGCCTACATACGTACACATACGTACACATACCTACACATACTCACACGCTAAACCCGCTCTCACTCAAGCGGTAGGCACGCACTTGTCTCCCGCATAAACTCTCTCACCTCAATTCCCGCCTTTCTAAACTCTCTCATAATTCGCTTATATGTCGCATATTTGGTCTATATGCGGCATATTCCTTGGTATATGGGTGGCCTACATACGTACACATATGTACACATACCTACACATACTCAACATAGCATAGAAGTGATGGAAATAGGATAAATACGCGAGATTACGCTCTAGCCCACCCCATCCTCCTCTCCTTTTACCCCCTGGGCATGCGGAATATTCACCCGGTAAAACTTGCCGCGCGATGACAATCTGGCCGCGCGATGCCATTCGCTCCACTTTGTTCAACTACGGACTGCCCCCCCCCCCAGATTTTTTTTGGGGGGGTCAAATATATATGGCTCGATGCACGCGAACATTCCCTACACGTTGATGTAATTTTGATCGATATTTGCAAGGGTCGCCCACATCGTCATACCTCTGCACAGGGGGGGCTGTATACTATAGGGGGTACGCAGCGGAGAGGTTAAATAACCCGCTTACTAATATAGGACTTCTGCTCCGGCGGAATTAGTGGTTTACGGAAATGATTACGAAAGTGCCCACCTCTGGCGGGCGATTACAATATAGTGATGGGAGCACTTCAAAGAAATGGTTGATGGCAAACTATAGTCAAATATGTACAATGGATATTGTATTATCTTTTCTCTATTGGAAGATGCTAAAAACCATAAAAATCTATATGAAACATGAAAGCTGACATTTATACAGTACTGCACCATCGCTACTGTATTGGGAGAACTGCTGGTACTAACCTTAAAGGACTTAACCCCCCCAGACATATTATATTAACTTACTTACGGGTTGGCAGAGCACCCGGTATTTCCCCCACAACAGTCTTTCTCACACTGAGGGAACCGTTAGAAGTCGGAGGAATTTTGGGTTGCCATCAACCGACAGATTATGATCTAACTTACCTAACTTACTGAGCTCAAAATGACGCTAAAGCAGTGGTTCTTAACCTTTTTACTACCATGCCCCCTCTAGGAATTGGCCCTTTCCCCCACGCCCCCCTTTCATCTATAGATAAAATTCCCTCTCAGATTCTAAAGAATCATGAAATAAAAATGGCTGTTTTTTAGTCTTTTTATTGAGCATGATGAATTAATGAGATACTTGACACTGCTTCTTAGCTACAAGATCTTGAATGCGTGGTTGAATGCCAGAAAGTGCACAACGTAAGTCCCCCTCAACGTTCAGCCGGTTTCTGTACTTGGTCTTGATAGCAACGAGTGTGGAAAATGCAGCTTCACAAAAGATACGAGGATCCAAACAGTTAGAATCTGAAGAGCTTGAAGTGAGATCAGAGGGTAAACAGGGAAGTACTTGACCCAGAATGTCTCAAGATCATGTTCTTTGAAGTCTTCCTTAGCTGTGGAGTTGAACTTTAACTCAAGAAACTCCTCTTGAACTTCATCCGAAGCATCAGCTACTTCACATTGAAATTGGTTCCTAATGAATTCCAGTTTCCAGTTTCACGCTTCTCATCTATATCTGGGAAGTATCTGATTAATTCTGATTTCAAGTCAGTCAGGTGAGTGATTATTTGTTTCTTTAACTCAAAATCAAGGTAACTGTGAATGAGAACAGAATCCAAGTTTCTAAAACTGGCTGTATTTCCATGCTGAATTCGACATTTCCAGAGGTCGAGTTTGGCCATGAAAGTTCGAATGGTGTCGTGGTGCATGATGATGTTGATGTTTTTCCCTTGTAGTATAAGGTTGACAGCATTCAGTGCTTCGAAGATGTCCACCAGGTAAGCTAGAGATAGCTGAAAGCCTTCAGACTGGAACCTGTCATGGAGATCTGCCTTCTGCTGCAAATGTAGAAATATTTCTACTTCTTCTCGTAGTTCATAAAGCCGTCCAAGCATGTTCCCCTTTGAAAGCCATCGTATGTTCGTGTTAAAAAGCAAGGCTTCATGTTCAGATTCCATATCCATACACAGCAGTTTGAAGAGACAACTGTTTAAGGCTCCAGCTTTGATAAAGTTGATTACCTTGATAGCCACATTCAGGACATCCCTTATTTCAGCAGGTAGAGTTCTGGATGCTAAAGCTTCACGATGAAGTATGCAGTGTGTACCTACAACAGATGGATTTTTTTATTTTACCCTTGTGATGAATCCAGACCGCAGACCAAGCATTCGTTGAACGAATCTGTTAGACACTCCGAATCTTTATTTGCATTTAAAACTAAAATCAAACAAAGCTTCCTTAATCAATACTAGTACTTAACCTAAGACGGGCACATGGGGGGTATGAGACACCACACTCCTGTGCGCACGTATTTGAGCTGTTCCCATTACTAACATCGTTATTTGACCATAAATAGCATTAATACTTATCCATATGTGCCTATTATAGGTTGATTATAAAGGTATTAACCAGTTACAGCAATAAAACGTGGAAACAGCGTTTGGATGGTCAAAATCGGCGATACAGGCCGGGAGTTATATAATGTATGGCTGAGGCAACCCCCCCTCCCCTTCTCTCCTCCCCTTGTCTGGAGAGACACTGTTACGCAATAGTCTCTCTCTCGCTCTTTCTCACGCTTGGTAACAGTGATGACAACGCCCTGCTACCAACTCGCTAATGTTAGCACGGAAATAGACCACAGAATAAGGGAATAACAGGGAAAATAGGTGATAACTGAAGGAGGTGGGGAAAGTGGGGAAGGAGGGGAGGTGGAGGAGTGATATTTGGCATGGCCCAGGGACAAAAAAAAAACAAGAAAAACACAACAAATATATTTTGGGGCTGTTTTAAATGGATTTTTGTGTTTCCCAGACTCTTAAGAGTCTTCCCGCAGTCGCCCGGGGAAACTCTTAAGAGTCTTCCGGCACTTGCCGGGTTAATTGCAGTCTCTGAAAGCAAAAGTTTTGTTTATATTTATACTTACCTTATCTTTAATATATTTTAGCATACTGAGTAGGTCACATATCAATTGTATAATTTAGTAAGAACCACTACAAATTATTATAGCTTGAATATTGTTTATTACATCTAATAATTGTTAAGCAACTATGTGCTGTTTAGCTTCATATATTTTATTATGCCTATATAGCTAGCTAAAATGAACTACTTCTTAGCTAGCTGCACTTGCCACATTAATTACTATATGTATCATCATTCTTATTGTATATGTACCTTTTGGCAATAACAAAATATCAATCAATCAAAAAAAAAAAAAAAAAATTACACACCCTACCTGCAAGTCCCACGAAAGTTGATTCTCCTGAAAGAAGTTTGATACATCTTGAAAAATAGCTGTTGCTGTTGTACAACTTTCCATGGGGTGACAGAAGAGCATTTCCTCTTTTACACTGTTGCCTGACACGAAACGAGCATACACGCAGTAGCTGAGAACACTGAGCGATGTCAGTTGTTTCGTCACACTGGATGGCAAATACAGGAGAAGCTCTTACTTGGTCAAGAATTTGATCTTTGATGTCTTGAGACAGTTCATCGATCCTTCCCTTGACTGTATCGTTTGATAGAGAAATTTGGGAAAGCTTGTTTGCACTATCTTTCCCCAGAACGAGTTCTGCTGCACGAAGTATTCTTGGTTTTATGATTATCGTGACTTATGAGTGTCCACGATAGACCTTTCTATTTCCAGTTGGGATTGGTTAAAAATGGGATCTATAATTCTGTATATACACAAAGTATCATGTAAAGTTAATTGGGTTTGTATATCAGATGAATAATATATAAGGGGTAATTAAGGTATAGGCTATGGTGTACATTTATTCTATAAAGAGTTAATTTGACAATGATAGACTCTCCGATGTTATGGCTCTTCTTGCTTTTTGCAATCAACATGGCGATCTCATAGGAAGCCACAACAACCTTTGAAGTTTGTTGCCGAAATGCCCCACTGCTGTCCATCTTAGCTTGCTTCGAGTGTCTTTTTATTTCAAAGAATGCCTTGGGCTTGTCAGCTAGAGCAGGATGTGTTGTCTTCAAGCGGCGCTCCAAGCGTGATGGCCACATTCCATCATTGCTCAGTCTTGTAACATATCACACACTGGCGGACCTCTGTGTCATCCTTTTGGACGGACACGAATCCAAATTGAATATATTCGTCAAGATACTTCCGCTTCTTTGCACTCATTGCAAATTATTTGATGTGCAGTGGACAACGCAAATCTGTGAATAAAACATAAGGCATGTGCAAGTTAAGATTAACATCACCATGTGATCATAAACACCACAACATGATGATAATCACAACCACATGATCAATAACAAACACTCGGTAGTAAACACAACAAGTGACTACAATCATACATGATAATAAACACCACCACATGATCACTAACAAACATCACATGATCATGAACAACACATGATTATTAACAAACATCTCAAGATGATCATAGCACCACTACATGATCCTATACACTACCACATGATTATTAAGTAAATATCAACAAATACCACATTATAGTAAACCCCACATCATGATCATAAACACATGATTATTAACCCGTACAGCCCCAGCGACGCGCCTGGCGCGTCGGCGATGTATGTAACGCACAGCCCCAGAGACGCGCCTGGCGCGTCACCCTAATTTCCCCTAATTGCGCCGACCGTAACCTCAGGTGTAGCCACGCAAGAGGGCTCAGATTTGTATGGGAACTGTGTACGTATCCCACGCAACCGTGCCGATGGTTGAAAACTCTCAAAGTCCACGTGCGTGCGCGCGAGCGCGCAATAACCTGGTTTTTTGGGATAATTGCCTTCAATTTTTTACTCTTATAAAATCCGTTTTCGGGGGCTCTGTAGGACCATTTTTTAAGCTTTTTGAGCGGTTTTTCGTGGTTTTTCCTTCATTCCTAACCCATTCGCTATTGTTTCTGGAATAAAACCATTTTTTGAAAACCGGCCGGGTTCTGGTGCGCAAACATTACAAAACTAGCCGGGGCTCCACGGGTTAAGAAACAACTCAACATGGTCATTAATACAACTGTACCATAACCACATCATTTTAAGCACCACCAACTTGTGATAAAATACAAATGGAATTCAAAATTGGCGAATAACGAACAGAGCAACACATGCGTGTTCACACAATTCACCAATAAACTTAGGGCTGCTTACCATTTTTAGGTAAATATAATAACCGAGATAAAAACATACCTCAACAGGCTCAACTGATTAATGTGAAAGAGGAGTAATTACCATGGACATATGTGGGACAACTGTTGGACCGTTAGTCGATGAAAAAGGAGAATACACCAAAGACGAAGTACAAATGAGTAATGCCCTCAATACCTTCTTTGCATCAGTTTTTACAACCGAAGACCTCAGTGATATCCCTACACCATCGCCGATTCAGATTGATAATTCAGATGTTCTAAGCAATATCACCGTTACAGAGAGAGAAGTATTGAATTGTTTAGATAAACTCAAAGTAAATAAAACGCCAGGACCTGATACAATCTCGCCTAGAGTTCTAAAGGAAGCTAAGAATGAGCTCTCCAAACCACTGACATTACTATTCAATAAATCCTTGCAGTCTGGAACTATGCCTGATCAGTGGAAGCTAGCCAACGTAACACCGATATTCAAAAAAGGCAGCAAATCCCTACCCAGTAACTATCGTCCAATTAGCTTAACCTCAGTTGTATGTAAAATGCTAGAAACGGTCATACGAGACAGACTCGTAAATCACTTAGAGGAAAATAACATACTTAAAGATACTCAACACGGCTTTCGTAAAAAACGTTCCTGTTTAACAAACCTCTTAGACTTCTTCCACGATATCCTCAACCTCTACGATGAGAGTAAAGCTGTAGATATTATATACCTTGATTTTCAAAAGGCCTTTGACAAAGTTCCCCACAAACGTTTACTGCTAAAACTAAAAGCGCATGGAATACAAGACGGTGTGTTGAAATGGATAGAAAATTGGCTCAACAACAGAAAGCAAAGAGTAGTCATAAACGGTAAGGCATCTAAATGGACCAATGTAAGTAGCGGGGTACCCCAGGGATCGGTACTAGGACCAATTCGCTTTCTAATTTACATCAACGACATAGATGAGGGTCTCACCTGCACAATCTCAAAATTTGCTGACGATACAAAAATTGCAAATAGCGTACTCTCAAAAGAACAAGTTGACGATATGCAACACAATCTAGATAAATTGTCATGTTGGGCCCAAATTTGGCAAATGAGTTTCAATGCGGATAAATGTAAAGTACTACATGTCGGATACCTAAATGAGAAAGCAAACTATTCGATGAATGGCACTCAGCTTAAGAATGTAAACAGAGAAACTGATCTGGGAGTAACAATATCGAGTAACCTAAAACCGAGTCAACAATGTTCAGAAGTTGTTAAGAAGGCAAACAAAATAATTGGCTTTATAGGCAGGTCATTTGAGCATAAATCCAAAGAAGTTATCCTAACCCTTTACAATTCCTTAGTCCGCCCTCTTCTGGAATACTGCGTTCAATCCTGGTGCCCTTATTACCAAAAAGATATAAACAAGCTAGAACGAGTTCAACGTAGAGTTACCAAAATGATACCTAGCCTAAAGAACAAACCATACGAAGAGCGTCTTAGAGAATTAAATCTATTTCCTTTAACCCAGCGCAGATTAAGAGGCGACTTAATTCAAGTGTTCAAAATCATCAAAGGCATCGACAATATGAACTGTAGTAAGTACTTCACTATCGACCAATCTAATTACACACGGGGAAACGGTTGCAAAATTATTGGTAAATCTTTTAACTCGCACGAATCTAAGAATTTCTTCTTCAATCGAGTTGTCAACTTGTGGAATGGGCTTCCCCGAAACGTTATAGACTGCAGCACCGTTGATTCATTTAAATTCCGCCTAGACAAATATCTCGCATCAAACCCGCGACTGACTGCGTTTGTAAATGAATAACTTTATCCTCCCCTCAGTTACTAACCCATATGTCCCCTACTAACTTCCTAGTCCTAAGGGCAGTAGTTCCCTTTCCAATGTTCCCTTACCCACTCTAAACCACTGTTTGGACACTTGATCCTCAGTGTTTTGGAGGACAAGCAGCCTTGAAGGGTCACTAGATCTGTTGTTGCTTGATTTCCTTTGACACTGGGAGCAAACACAAAATGAAAACGTCATTGAATTTAATGACATCATTAAAACCAAGAGAAGTTATTGGCTGAACCAAAAATCAAACGTGTCCAATACGAATTGAAAGGACCAGAAAACGGGGCTCACCAACGAGAAGTATACATGACGACATGACGAGGTAACGCCTCGTTCCCCCCCCCCCCCCCCCCCCAACGGTTTCGAGGGATAGGGAGAGGGTAAATAAGTACAGAAAATGGTAAGCCTAAGTAGACTATAGATTTAGAAAACTAAAGTTAATAAAGGCGATACTTTTACATTTTTGTCATAAACTTCTCAATGTTAGCCCACGCTCTTGTTAAGAGAATAACAAATGTAATTAGAGAAATTCCTATTTTTCCCCCAAGGCTCACGCCCCCCCTGGTTAAGAACCACTGTGTGGCTAAAGCGTCATATAACTTATTATTGAGCTATTTCACTAGGTTCATATGACACGACTGCGTCATTTGGTACTTTAGGGCGGAACCGCCATATGACGCGGTCGCGTCATATGACAACGGACAGGGTTAAGATAATATAAATAAGGATTAGGTATATCTATCTATTTATTGCCTGACGCCGTGATCCCCGAAGGGGTGGCCACGAACAAAATGCCCCCATGCACCTCTGTCCCCAGTCAGTCGATGCCCCTACTCCCAACCAGCACCGCCTTCATCCATATACTTCTTCACTCCATCCTTCCACCTCTCTTTCAGTTTACCTCTCCCTCTCTGTCCTTCCATCTCGCTCTCGTACACCCTCTTAGTCATTCTCTCGCTTCCCATACGTTCCAAATGGCCGAACGATCTCAAGGTGTTCCTTTTCACACTTTCCATCACATCTACCTCCACACTACACCTCCTTCTTACTTCCTCATTTGTCTGTCTATCCCTCCATGTAACTCCGCACGCACTTCTCAAGTAACTCATTTCCACCCCTCTCACTCTTGGTCTGAGTCTCTCAACCAACGTCTATGCTTTGCTTCGTAAGTCAGTGTCGGGATTACCACACTGTCATGCAATGACTTCTTCACTTCCATATTGACCACCCTATTTCTTGTTACTGCTTTCAGCGTTCCTACAACCCTCTTCCCCTGTTGCACCCTCTCCCGCAATTCTTCATCCATAGTCCCATCTATACTCAGCACACTGCCCAGATACTTAAATAAGCTGACAATCTCCATAGCCTGACCATTCAACTTCACTTCATAGTCTGTAGCTTCACCACTTTCGAAGACCATAACCCTGCTCTTCCCCGAATTTAGCTTCAGATTCCGTTTTTCGCACTGATCCAAACACATTTACCAGACCCTGCAACTCCCATTCATTATCACTCATCAGAACTGTATCACCAGCAAACAGCAGTATAGGTACCTTACACTCGTTTCCCTCCCTTATCAGTGATACACCAACATCCACTGCTCTTCCTTGTATCTCTTTCATGACTCCATATATACAGTAAACAAACACAGAGACATCACACACCCCTGTTTCAACCCCCCAACATTCAGATCAAAGAACTCGTTCTGCTCATTCTCCACACGTACTGCCGCCTTTGCACCCTCCTATATGCTCTCCACTGCTTTCAGCAACTTGCCATATTCTACTCTGTATATTCTAAGTATTTTCCACATACCTTCTCTATCCACTCTGTCATAGGCCTTCTCCAAGTCCATAAAGGCAACATACAGCTTTTGTTGCTTCTCCAGATATTTCTTCATAACAAATTTCAAGGTAAAAATCTGATCTACACATCCTCTTCCCTTCCTAAAACCGCCTAGCTCATCACCTATCCTTTTCTCCGTTCCCGTTCTCACTCTCTCAATCAGTATCCTACTGTACACCTTCCCTACTACGCTTAGAAGACATGGTTACCACACACTCCTCTTTCCCCTTTACCCTTATACTATTATGCCTGTCTTCCAGTCATCAGGTGCACTCCCTTTCTCCCATGCTAGTTTGCTTCATTAAGCTAACCTGGTTTTCACAACAATCTAATCAACATAAAATCAACAAGCGTGAAGATCACAAAGAAAGTGCAATAATTGGCACTATATCTATTTTGTTTTCTTTCTTTTTTTTCTATGTGATTGAGGCAGGCAAAAGGCATAACTGCCTATAGCGAGTGCCTCCCCCATAGTTGAAAGAGTGACAGGGCCAAAATCAAGGGACGTTCGAGCCAAAATGCCTGGACACACAGAGTTTGAAGCAATTTAAGTCATAGGAAGTGGGAAAGACTGATTCTGGGAGAGAGTTCCAGAGCTCAGCTGTTGAGTAGAAGAAAGTTTGAGAGTAACGTTTCACTCTTGGGATGGAGAGTTGCACAGAGTAGGGGTGAGATTGAGTTGCAAGACGGGTACCACGTACCCTACGTAAAGGAGGTGGTATGCACTGGGATAGCTCTGAGGAACACTGATTATTATAGTAGCGATAGAATAGCGAGAGAGATGCAACATTGCGGCGGAGAGAGAGAGATTGCAGAGAGTTGGTGAGTGGACGGGAGTTAATGATAGGAAAGGCCTTCCTTTCAACCTTGTCTAGGAGAGTGGTGTGAGAGGAACCTCCCCCCACATGTGAACAATACTCAATACAAGGGCGCACTATGCCCCTGTACAGAGCAAGAAGCTGTGCAGGGGAAAAGAACCCCCTAAGGCGGTTGAGCACACCCAGCTTCTGGGAGGCTGCGTTAGCAAGACTGGTAATATGGTCCTTCCAAATGAGAGCAGAAGAAAAAGAGACACCAAGAATATTGAGAGAAGATGAAGGGTTGATTTTTGTGTTGTTGAAGAATAAGGGATAGGCCGCTGGGAGATCCTGACGGGTAGATAGATGGAAAAATTGGGTTTTGGAAGCATTAAAGTTAACAAGGTTTTCTCTGCCCCAATTGGAAATAGTATTTAGATCAGAATTTAAGAGTTCTATGGCTTCATTACGTTTGTCGTTGAGGGATTGCTGGCTGGGGCGTTCTGAAAAAGTAATGGAGTAGTGTAAGGTTGAGTCGTGTGCGTATGAATGGATGGGAATTAAGGTACAGTTAAGGAGATAATTTATAAAAATTAGAAAGAGAATAGGAGATAGGACAGAACCCTGAGGAACACCGGAGTTAATAGGGTGAGGAAGTGAACAATGGCCGTCCACAACCGCGGCTATGGAACGGCCGGAAAGGAAATTAGAGACAAAGGCACAGATGGAGGGATAGAAACCGAAGGAGGGTAGTTTAGAAATTAAAGATTTATGCCAGACTCTATCGAAGGCTTTCAATATGTCTAGTGCAATAGAAAAAGTCTCACCGAAGTCCCAAAAGGAGGATGACCAAGAGTTAGT
Source organism: Lithodes maja (assembly GCA_037953745.1). NCBI lineage: Eukaryota > Metazoa > Arthropoda > Malacostraca > Decapoda > Lithodidae > Lithodes > Lithodes maja. Next base: position 17,255 of record JBAKBP010028641.1, on the reverse strand, counting down.
AAGATATGAAAGAAGATCACCAGTAGAGCGACCCTTAAGGAAGCCATACTGGCGATCTGAGAGCAGATTATGAGAAGAGAAATGCTTAAGAAATTTGGAAGCAAGAATAGTTTCAAAAACTTTAGAAAGACAAGAAATGAGAGCAATTGGATGATAGTTGGAGGGTTGAGAGCGGTCACCCTTCTTTGGGACAGGTTGAATGTGAGCAAATTTCCAGCATGAAGGGAAGACGTTAGAGGATAGACAGAGACGAAAGAGTTTGCCTAGGCAGGGAGTCAGCACGGAAGCACAGTTTTTGAGAACAACAGGAGGAACACCGTCCGGACCGTACACCTTATTAGTGTTAATCCCAGAGAGGGTAGAAAGTATATCTTTAGAAGAGATTAGGATATTAGGCATAAGTAAGAGAGAGGAGGGCGGAGAAGAAGGAATAGCACCGGAATCATCCAAGGTGGAGTTTCTAGCAAAAGTTTGAGCAAAGAGTTTAGCTTTGTCAGAGGAAGAAGTGATGGTTGTGCCATCAGAGTGGGAAAGGGAAGGGAAAGACGAGGAAGAGAAATTGTTGGAGAGGTTTTTGGCTAGATGCCAGAAAGCTTGGGAAGAGTTAGAGTTGGATAGTTCAGTGCATTTATTATTGATGAAAGAGTGTTTGGCAAGTCGAAGAACAGATTTGGCTTGATTCCGGGCAGAAACATATGAAGAATGAGAGTCTTGAGTTTTAAGGCATCGGTACCGTTTGAATGCTTCTTCCTTATTGCGGACAGCAGTAGAACAGGCGTGAGTAAACCAAGATTTTTTTAGCATTAGTCTGAGAGAAAGAGAATGGAATATATGCTTCCATGCCCGATAGGATTACCTCAGTAATGCGTTCAGCACTCTCCGAGGGTCCTCGGCCACGGAAGCAGAAATCATTCCATGGGAAATCAAAGAAGTACTGCCGAAGAGCCTCCCAGTCGGCAGCGCCAAAGTGCCACAAGCGCCGCCGGCTAGGAGGATCGGGTGGCCGTACTGGAGAGATAGGACAGGTGACAGAGATAAGTTTATGGTCGGAGGAGCCCAAAGGAGAGAAAAGATCGACAGTATAAGAAGAAGGATTAGAAGTTAGAAACAGGTCAAGAATGTAGGGCCGATCTCCGATGCGATTGGGTTGCTGAACTAACTGCTCTAGGTCATTTAAGATAGAAAAGACGTAGGCTTGTTCACCAGGTGGATCAGTAGTGTGAGAGGAGAGCCATTGGCGGTGGTGAACGTTGAAATCTCCTAAGATGGAGATTTCTGAGAAAGGAGAAATGGATAGAATGTGTTCCACTGTAGAGTTTAGATAGTCAAAGAATTTGGGAAAGTTGGTAGAGTTAGGGGAAAGATAGACAGCACAGAAATATTTAGTAAGAGAATGACAGGAAAGTTTGAGCCATAAAGTTGAGAATTCAGAGGAGTCGAAATCGGGAACACGAGAGCAAGGAGTTTGTTGTGCACATATGCACAACATCCGCCTTTGGCTTTGAAACTAGGATAGAGAAAGTAGGAGGATACAGAGAAGTGGCTGCTGGATGTTGCTACAGACACCTGAGTTTCGGTGAGGAAGAGAAGATCAGGTTTGTAGGAGGAGAGATGGTGCTCAACAGAGTGAAAGTTAGGAGGAAAGTCCACAAATGTTGCAGAAATTAATATAAAGAGCAACAGGCCGAGGTCCAGGTAATTATGTGGGGTCGTCAGGGGATGGTCGGTCGTGTGTGGGGGCATTTATGGTCCCCCCCCCCCCCCCCTGGGGACTCCGAGTATAATAAGAAACATTAATCGGCCTGTGTAATCGTCCTGTTATATAGCCTACTGTCATTGTGTTTGATACAGTAGACATGTGAGGGTGAGATTCATTCTGTGAAATAGACGATTTACGAAGTTATATCAACTTCAACTGCCCCAGCAGTTGAAATATTGCAAATTTATATTATTTTTGTGGCATCCAAAAATGTAATCAAGATTTCACCCGCATTTGTGATCATATCGCGTTTGTCTTGTTTAATGTAAAACAAATAAAAAAATAAACATAAAATATATACTGTATACGTGTATGCTTATTTTCACACCGTGTTCATGTTCTGAATGATGTTTAGCCTACCTAATATACTGTACTACTAAGGAGAAAGAGAGAACTATAAGTGTGCTTAAGTGTACCAGTAACGTTATATTGCTTTAGTATGTTACTATCATACAAATAATTATAGTTTTAGCTGCAACATTTGTGCAAGTGTTGGGCAAGCCATAATTACTCAAAGCTCCACCTGCCGCAACACATAATCACACCCAGACAGAATATTTATGTTTCACTACATGCTTAGTATACATTTACATCACTAGCTACACGGACGGCAAAGAACTGCAAAGAAAACATATTTTTCTATAATATCATATAGGCTACATAAATAACAGTGAATTAAAATTAAATAAGCAAATCAAACGTGTACAGAATTATATTTTGTAAAGTTATAAACATCTACATATTACACATTGGAGATGAATAAATCAAATATTTATGAAAAATATTTCTAATTAGCGAAAAGTAAGTAGTAATAGAAAGAAATATCATAAACAATATTCAGCTTGGGTGTAGTAAACCCTTAGAACAAATGTCTATATATATATATATATATATATATATATATATATATATATATATATATATATATACAGTATATTGCCAGACGGCTTACTATACATTCAAAATGACCAAACCACCTCATGGTGTTCCTTTTCGCACTCTTCAGCACATTTACATCCACATACAATGCTCTGGTACAGTACTTCCTCATTTGTCTGTCTAGTACTCCATGTAACTCCACTAGCACTTCTCAATTACTGATTTTCACCCCTCTTACTCTTGATTTATGTCTCCCTAACAACGTCCATGCTTCACCTCTATACGTCAAAGTCGGGATTACCACACTATCATGCAATGATTTATATATATCCATGCTTACCCTCCTATTCCTTGTCACTGCTTTCAGCATTTCTACAACCTTCTTCCACAGTTGTACCCTCTCCCGTGCTTCATTCATCAACTATACTCTTTTCTTTACTCATCACACAGCCCAAAATGACCTGACAATCTCCATAACCTGATCAATAAACCATTCAACCCCACCTCACACTTTGTAATTGCATACACTACCTCTTCTACTCTTAAAATGACCCTGCTCCTCACCAACCAATGTCTTCGTTCTCACGCTCTCTCTCTCCATCACTACCCTGCAGTACATCTTACCTGATAATTATGTTAAGGAGACATATCCCTCTGTGATTACTACACACTTCTCTCTCCACTTCAGCCTAATACAAGGGGACTATTATGTCTGATTTCCAGTGTTCAGGCACACTTCCCTTCTCCCATGCTAGTCTACACATCTTCCATACCCATGCAATCTCTATTTCATCTCCATTCTTCAGCATATTCTCCCACACTCCATCTATCCCTGATGCTTTACCCATTCTCACTCTCTTCAAAGCTTCCCACACTGCTGACCTTCTGATCAATAAGTTCACAATAACCTACTTTTTGCTACGAAGTATGCACTCTCAAATTTGCTATGTAAAATAGAACACATAGAATGCAACAAACAGCGCTTACATTTTAAAACTATTTATCTGAATACATAATTATTACGAAGCTGTAACGTTATATATCTAATGGAAAATACAACACTTCTAAGATACTGCAGATGTACAGTATGTTCAATAGTACCAAAATAATTTATTTTTACATTGTGGTTACATCTATCAGTCTTCTTACAGCGTATTGGCAATGTTGTATATTGCACACACTAATGTTAGTGTGTGAGAGTATCAGCAAAAATGTGCTATTATATTATCGTCTTAGTATGTTATTACATAACCACCTCTACTCTGTGCAACTCTCCAACCCCAGAGTGAAATGTTATTCTCAGTCTTTCTTCTATTCAACTTCTGAGCTCTGGTACTCTCTCCCAGAATCAGTCTTTCCATCTGCCTCTGACTTAAATTGTTTCAAACTCCGTGTGTCAAGGCATTTTGGCTCGAACGTCCCTTGATTTTGGCCCTGTCACTCTTTCAACTCTGGGCAAGGCACTTGTTAAAAGCAGTTCTGCCTTTTGTATCCCTCACTCACATAAAAAAAAAAAAATTGCGGCGCATAGAGATATTATAGAGAATTAGTAAGAGGAGGTGAGTTGATGAGACGAAATGCTTTTGACTCGACCTTTTGACCTTTTGAGAAGTGCGGTATAGGTAGAACCAAGGATAGTAAATAGTATAAGGATGGGGGACTCAGCGTTAATTTTGTTTATTGCCCGGGCTCGCCGCGATGGTAGCACCTCTAGCGGCCGATAGGAAACACTACTCTTGCTGGCGTACACTTCATCTCGATAACCATACACATTACTGTTTATGCTGAAGATAATATCAGTATGATAATATAATTTGTGTTTAAACATCTATAAGCGATTTTGAATACATAATAACAAGATAAAAAGAAAGGAAATAATTAAGAAAACTACATTTATACCAAGAATGAAATACAAAACAATAGTAGAGGGAAGGGGAGACAATGGTATGCTTACTTTAAAAGTTAGCTTAGGTTAGTTAGTTTAGTTTGGTTAGTTCCGCTTTAGAAGAGTATAGTTAAGCAGTATTTTGGAAACAGAGTTGTAGATGTGTGGAATAGATTGTCTAGTGCAGTGATTAGCTCAGGAAAGGTAGAAAATTGCACACACACATTCTCACTATCACTCACACACATTCACTCACACATTCTCTCACACACACACACACACACACACATTTGCCATTCCTTTGCTAATGACAAATATACCCTCCCCTAGGATTAAATAGTCCCTAATAAGGTATCAACCCCTCCCACTTTCTCATTCTCTCTCTCTCTCTCTCTCTCTCTCTCTCTCTCTCTCTCTCTCTCTCTCTCTCTCTCTCTCTCTCTCCAATATGAAATGTTGAGAATTAAAACATTTTCTTAGTGTAGCCTATAGGCCTATGTTATATATTTGTATGCTAGCTATCATCTATAACATATTACTTAATATTTATGAACATTTAATTGTAAAATATATTAAGCTTGATATCTCGAGACTTAATGAACATATATGAAACTACTATGTCTCTGCGTCGTATACATAACATAAGAACATAAGAAAATGAGAGTCTGCAGAAAGCCGATTGGCCCACAAAAGGCAGATCCCTCTCACACCCAACCATCCATATGGGAATCCAACTTATGCTTAAAGCTTTCAACTGTTCCTTAGCTAATCACTGCTCTGGGCAGTCCATTCTACATGTTAACAACACTATTCCCAAACCAGTGCTTTCCTATTACTTTCCTAAATCTATCATTACGGTACTTGATTAATAACATATGTCGGTACAATATCGCCGTAATAGTCGAGTACGTAATCCTAATCATGATAAGGACATGACAATTTACCGTCACCTTAAAATAACACATTATAGCACCAATTACCATCATTATTTGTACCATTAATCACTAATATAATTAGCCTAACACAGTATCCCCATTACCACCAGTGTTATTTACTTATTATAATCACCATTTCCTCTAACACCGTAGCTTATAGTCGTCACACCTTGGTGTTGTAATGCGTTGTTATGACTAAACAGCGTTCATAATTATGTGGCACACAATAGTGAGACCGAAAATACCAATAGTAATTGTTAATACCTAGTATAGAGAATCCTTTTTAATATATTTTACGTATTAACCGTACCCCAGCAAGTGATGTTTGAAATGTGGCTGAAAATATTATTCACTTTGAACTCATGAACGGCAGCAAATAGCCTTTAGTTTCCATAGATAGGCCTATGTTTGTCAATAGGCCTAATTATGATTATAGTGTGCCATTAATGCATCAGGCTGACGCATAACCTGTTAATTAATAAACCTAAAGACTGGTACACTATCAGTGTCACAGCCATCAGATACATCATGATGCATATCCTAGCCTACAAAACACAGTTAAATCTCGCCTTTTGGGATCCGTTTGAAAGCGGAAAAAAGACAGGTCTCTATTAATTTATCTTTGTATTATTGGAGCAGTTTATAGCTGAGCATCATGTAATACCCATTGTGGCAACAATAAGCCATCAATATCCATGTGTACGAGAAAGACACACCTCTCCCACTTGAATGATGCCGCCAACTGCAGTGTTTATTCCCATCAGCCGCTAGGTGGCTAGTCTGACCCGCGCCGACCCATAAGGCTGTTCTGTCTTTATTCTTTAGGGTCTTTGGTAGAACCAACCAACACATGCGAACAGTGTTTCATACATGGGTGCATAGTACCCCTGTACGGAGCAAGCAGCAGTGTGGGGGTATGCATAGTATTTATTAATTGATTTATTTATTTGTTGTGTGTGCGTGAATGTGACGATACTTCTTTCAGGCTTTATTTATTTATTTTTATTTTTTTATATATATTGATTAACATGTGTTTTATAATGAATGCCAAAGGGGCATGATGTAAACTTCAAATGTAATTGCAAAAGCGTCCTCGAATACTGAAAACCTTTGCACTGAGAGAGAGAGAGAGATATGAATACTGGACCAGTTTTATTAAGTGCGCCAGCGATATTATTAACCAAATTTGTCCTTCGACTCGCCAAACACGCTTTCGTCAATAATAAAGGCACAGAGCTATCCATCTCCAGCCCTTCCCAAGCTATCTGGCATCTAGCCAAAAACTTTTCCAATAATTTCCCTTCCTCGTATTTCCCTCCCTTTTTCCACTCTGATGGTACAATCATCACTTATTCGTCTGACAAAGCTGGACTTTTCACTCAAACTTTCACTAGAAACTCCACTTTGGATGATTCCGGTGCTTTTCCATCCCTCTTCACCCTCCTCTCTCCTACTTATGCCTAATATCCTAATCTCTTCTAAAGATGTACTTTCTACCCTTTTTGTGCTTAATAATAAGGTGTACGGTCTGGATGGTGTTCCTCCTGTTGTACTAAAAAACTGTGCTTCCATGCTGACTCCCTGCCTAGGCAAACTCTTCCATCTCTGTCTCTCCTCTAACGTCTTCCCTTCTTCTTGGAAGTTTGCTCTCATTCAACCTGTCCCAAAGAAGGGTGACCGCTCTCAGCCCTCCAACTATCGTCCAATTGCTCTCATTTCTTGCATCTCCAAAGTTTTTGAAACTATTTTCATTCAAAATCTCTTAAGCATTTCTCTTTTGACAATCTACTCTCAGATCGCCAGTATGGGTTCCTTAACCTAAGACGTGCGCATGGGGGGTATGAGACACCACACTCCTGTGCGCACATATTTGAGCTGTTCCCATCACTAACATAGTTATTTTACCATAAATAGCATTAATACTTATCCATATGCGCCTATTTTTCGTTGATTATAAAGGTATTAACCTGTTACAGCAATAAAACAAGTGGAAACAGCGTTTGGATGGTCAAAATCGGCGATACAGGCCGGGAGTTACATAACCAAAGGCTGAGGCAACCTCCCTCCCCTCCACTCCTCCCCACATCTGAAGAGAGATTGTCGATCGATACTCTCTCTCTCTCTCTCTTGCACTCGCTTGGTAACAGTGATGACAACGCCCTGCTTGCAACTCGCTAATGTTAGCTCGAAAATAGACCACAGAATAAGGGAATAACAGGGAAAATAGGTGATAACTGAAGGAGGGGGGGGGGGGAAGGAGGGGATGTGGAGGAGTGATATTTGGCATTGCCCAGGGGCAAAAAAAAAAAAAAGGGTTCAAGTTTTTTTGGGGTTTTAAATGGATTTTTTTAGGCCCAGGATCTTAAGAGTCTTCCCGCAGTCACCCGGGGAAACTCTTAAGAGTCTTCCCGCACTTGCCGGGTTAAGGGTCGCTCTACTGGTGATCTTCTTTAATATCTTAATAACTCTTGGTCATCCTCCTTTCAGGACTTTGGTGAGACTTTTTCTATTGCATTAGACATATCGAAGGCCTTCGATAGAGTTTGGCACATATCTCTAATGTCTAAACTACCCTTCTTCGGTTTCTATCCCTCCATCTGTGCCTTTGTCTCTAATTACCTTACCGGTCGTTCCATAGCTGCGGTTGTAGACGGCCATTGTTCACTTCCTCATCCTATCAACTCCGGTGTTCCTCAGGGTTTTGTCCTATCTCCAATTCTCTTTCTAATTTTCATAAGTGATCTTTTCAACTGTACCTCCAGTTCATTCATAATTATGCAGACGACTCTAGTTTACACTACTCAACTAGTTTTCCAGAACGCCCCAGCAAGCAATCCCTCAAAAACAAAGGAAATGAAGCCATACAACACTTATCTTCTGATCTAACTACCATTTCCAATTGGGGCAGAGAAAACCTTGTTACCTTTAATGCTTCCAAAACCCAATTTCTCCATCTATCTACCCGCCGTGAACTCCCAGGGGACTATCCCTTTTACTTCAACAATACAAAAATCAACCCTTCATCTTTTCTCAATATTCTCTGTGTCTCTTTTTCTTCTGGGCTCTCGTGGAAGGACCATATCACCACTCTTGCTAAGGCGGCCTTCCAGAAGCTGGGTGTGCTCAACTGCCTGAAGGGGTTCTTTACCCCTGCACAGCTTCTTGCTCTGCACAGGGGCACAGTGCGTCCTTGTATTGAGTATTGTTCACATGTGTGGGGAGGATCCTCTCACACAGCACTTCTGGACAAGGAAAGCCTTTCGTATCATTAACATCCCATCCAATCACAGACTCTCTGCAATCTCTCTCTCGTTGCCACAATGTTGCATCTCTCTCGCTACTACTGTACAATAATCAGTGTTCCTCAGAGCTCTCTCAGTGTATACCACCTCCTCTACATAGGGTATGTACCCGTCTTGCAACACAATCCCTCCCCTGCTCTGTACAACTCTCCAACTCAAAAGTGAAACGATGCTCCCAATCTTTCTTCTATTCAACAGCTGAGCTCTGGAACTCTCTCCCTGAATCCGTCTTTCCCTCATCCTATGACTTAAATTGTTTCAAACTCAGTGTGTCCAGACATTTTTGGCTCGAACATTTCTTGATTTTGGCCCTGTCACTCTTTCAATGGGGGCAGGGGCTAGGAATCCTCCTCCCTTTGTACAGTATAATTCTCCTACTCGAAGAGACAAAGAAATGGGCGAGGGAACGCGAAAGTGGTCCCGGACCCTGTGAATAGGAACTTTAAATGTTGTTTCTGTTTGGGCTCTGTTTCGTGTCGGCTACCTCCAGCAATTGGGTATGTGCCTAAGACGTTAGTATATACATACATACATACATACATACTCTTTCAACTCTGGGGAAGGCACTCATCACAGGCAGTTTTGACTTTTGTCTCCCTCATCCACATATTAAAAACAAAAAATACTAAAGTGTTTCCCAAGAGATCTATAAACAAAACAGAGGCCAATAGCAATTTTTCTGAAACGGAATGGTAATTAATAATTCATCACAATTTAACACTTTATTTTTCTTCATTCAAAATACAGTAGTATTAGTAGCCCCAATCACACAGGTTTTTCAAACACAGGTAGATATCCCGTATATTTGAACATGTGGGAAGGGTATACCTAATTGTTATAGTGCACCTTCCTAGCCCATTTCTATAATCACACGCGTTTGGAAATTACTAGATTGCAGGAGACGAGAGTACCAATATGGCGGTTGGTGAAGAGGTTACCAACATGGACGTGGAGGAACAGGAGTCTCTGATTGATCGGCCGTCAAGCCCACATAACAAGGTCAGTGGCGGTAGTTTACAAAAGAATCATTCAAGTTAGTTAGTTAAAATAGGACTTCAGAGGCTATCAACCCTTCTGGATTATTAAGCCAAGAATACGTCAGGTCTGGAGCCCCTTTTCGAGAACCCCATTCAAGCTATGATGTGTTCGTTGGTATACGATAATAAATAAATGCATTATATGCTTACAGTTGTGGTCAGGAATTTCTGAACAATTTATAGAGGTAAAGTTTTGATACACTAGTGAACTATTTTGGTAACTGTTTAAGCCACACAGATTATACTACTGGGAGTCACAAGTTAACGCTCCACCCTCTTGTATATTGTATTATTACGTTCAAATAATACTCTCTCCCTCAATCAATTATTCCTTCATCCTATGACTGCTTTAAACTTCGTGTGTCCAGGCATTTTTACCCCAACGTCCTTTGAATTAGGCTCTCGGGGAGACACTCGTTACAGGCAACCTGCCATTTGTCTCCTTCATACACATTTAACAAAACAAGTATTTCTGACCAAGCCTGTACTGTACTATCGCCAACACAAGCAGTTAGTAATGTACAGTACAGTACACTCTAAAATATAAGTCATGGTCTTCAATTTTCGAAGCTATCCCGAACGGAATCGAACCTTCTTATTTATTTTACCAAAAATTTACAGAGAGGGGTAGAGGAGAGAATCGGTAATAGGAGATGAACAGCATTTATATTGTTGCTAAATTATTTTTGTTCTAGTCTAATTTCTCTAAATTGACAGTTTTCTAATAATATGGCCCCAAAAGTCAGCAATAATTATATATATATATATATATATATATATATATTGTCACAATGACCAGGGTCTATAGGGTCTTTTATGAGTAGCTAGACTCGATTGGCTCCAGATTTCTTAAAGCAGCTGTGTCAAGTCTATTAGAAAGACCTGGTATTGTGAGTTTCACTCCGATACCCTTTCAATTGCACATGACTAGTTTTGCCGTACCTCTAAGCATTTTTGTCTCAATAAACATTTGTGTAGAATGAGCCAATAGATTGTTATTTGTTTCGTATATGAAGTTGTTAGTTAGTGGCACCATTGTAATTTGCAAGCTAGAGGTAAGTGCAGGTGAGGGAGGTATGTTGCTCTCGTCTCGGGAGTGGGGGAGGGGGGGAGGGGGCGGCGAGTTTGCCAGCCCCACTAGTTTTATTTAATTAATAATGTGACCATTGCAAGTTCAGTTGTGTTGCAATATCAATATATACTTAATTTTATCTGCTACGCTGTTTTAGCCAATATGTTAACACCGGAATATGTTAGTATAAGTTATTCTTGTAAAGTGTCTTAGTGTTATCATATCATGTGGTGATATATTGCAACCATTTAGTTTGAGGCCGGCTTCCGCTAGTGACGCGATCTAGGCCTCGCCATTCTCTGGTAGGCGGTCAGACATTAACACCTTACGAGCGGCCTATGCGGTTTATTTATATGTACCGCCCAGCGGGGTGTTTTTAGCCAAAATAGGGCTGTTTACGTGATCATTTTCATGCCTAAATAAGACCCAGAACGTAAAACAAGTATCTATCCCTGAAAGGGCATAAACAGAGCTTTCGAATGACACCATAACGATCCTTTTATGATGGCTAGTTTTCTTGCAATAACCGTGCAACCCGAGTGCAAAAAGCATGTAATTAGGCACTTTCCCCATACAATTCCGTATATAGCGAGTGAGAGAGGGAGGGAGGAGGTGGGATTCGTGTCAGTAGGTTCGCCGCGGTGGTCTGGAGCAGTCATACGCTCGCTACTCTCCTGCCACCACTTGTCTCTCTCTCTCAGCCACATTACGTGCTGAAATTGCCACACGATATATGTCGAGCACCGCCACATAGTCCAGCTTTATTTAACTCGACTTATGTTGCGCCCCGACATTTAAGGGTTAAAGGTGGTGCTATCTCTCTCTTGTTGCACACCAGTCTGCCCCTGTTGTTTGTCCTTGCTTTCACAACTATTAACGTAACGTAATTAACAGATAATCCTAGACATCTATCTATCTATCTATTGCCTGACGCCGTGATCCCCGAAGGGGTGGCCACGAACGAACCGCCCCCATGCACCTCTGTCCCTAGTCAGTCGACGCCCCTCCCCCCAACCAGCACCGCCTTCGTTCATGTAGTTCCTCACTCCATCCTTCCACCTCATATTCGGTCTACCTCTCCCCCTCTGTCCCTCCACCTCGCTCTCGTACACCCTCTTAGTCATTCTCCGGAAAGGGTTGAGGAGATCATAACTACCTTGAGGGCTTATTCACACGTGTTCGGGGATGCACCAAGTTTGACATCTTGGGCGGTGCATGACATAGATGTTGGAGAGAATAAGCCTATAAAATTACCACCTTATAGGGTTAATCCACAGAAGCAGCTCGCTCTTGACGCTGAGCTGTGGTATATGGTTGACAAGGGCCTCATCCAAGAAAGGCTGGAGTGAGTGGTCAAGCCCAGTAACTTTGCAGCGTAAGCCTGATGGTAAGATCCGCTTCTGTGTCGATTTCGCAAAGTAAATTACCTTCCAAGACAGATACCTACCCTTTACCGAGAGTTGATGACTCAGTAGACAAGATTGGGGCCGCCACGTTCATCACAAAAGTGGACTTAGTTAAAGGCTATTGGCAAGTCCCACTAACTGAACGTGCCAAGAAAATCGCTAGTTTTGTGGTGGGTGGAGGAGTGTATCAGTGCCAGGTAATGCCTTATGGCTTGAAGAATGCCCACGCCACATTTCAGCGGTTAATGGACAGGGTTGTGCATGATGTCCCCAATTCGTTTGGTCTACATAGATGATGTTGTTGTTTATGACACAAATTGGACCGACCATTTGGCCAATGTGGGTGAGCTTTTCCGGAAGTTGTCTGAGGCTGGTTTAGTGGTCAACCTGGCAAATTACGAGTTCGTGCAGGCTCGGGTGCAATATCTGGGTTATGTTGTTGGCCACGGCCAGGTCTGTCCCCCTCGGGCGAAAGTGGAGGCTATCCAGAGTTTCCGAGCACCTCATAATAAGAAAGCCGTGCAACCATTCCTTGGCATGATAGGCTATTATCGTCGGTTCATCAAAGGATATTCCACCGTGCTTGCCCCATTGACAAATTTGCTCCAAAAGAACAAACCATTTAAATGGACAACAGAGTGTGAGCAGGCTTTCAAAGATGTCAAAAGCCTCCTCTGTTGCCATCCTATATTACGTGCCCCAGATTTCAACAGGCCTTTCGTCTTGGCATTAGACGCGAGCGTTGTGGGTGCCGGCTCTGTGTTGATGCAAGAGTTTGGGGATGATGTTGAGCACCCCATTTCCTACTTTTCGAAAAAGTTTAACCGAGCACAAAAGAATTATTCTGTGATCGAAAGGGAGTTGCTAGCTATTTTTTTTAGTTTACACCATTTCGCTGTCTATTTGCCACCATATGGGTCCGTACTCAGAATCTACTCTGACCATCAATCTCTGCAGTTTCTTAACCTCTCGGCTGCGCATGGGGGGTATGAGACACCACACGCCTGTGCGCACATATTTGAGCTGTTCCCATCACTAACATCGTTATTTTACCATAAATATCGTTAATACTTATTCATATGCGCCTATTTTACCATTAATATGAAGATATTAACCAGTTACAACAATAAAACAAGTGGAAACAGTGTTTGGCTGGTCAAAATCGCGAAATGAAAGCGAGAGTGTGTGTGAGTGAGTGTGAGCCAACCTTCCACTCACGAAGCTTTGAGACACACTGGAGGTACCTCTCAATTCTCTTCCTGACTTCTCCCCTAATTCCCACGCTTGGTAACACTGATGACAACGCCCTGCCAGCAACTCGCTAATGTTAGCACGAAAATAGACCACAGAATATGGGAATAACAGAGAAAATAGGTGATAATTGAAGAAGGGGGGGGGGGGGAGTGGGGGAGGAGTGATATTTGGCATGGCCCAGGGGCAAAAAAAAAAAAAAAAGGGTTCAAGTTTTTTTGGGGTGTTTTAAATGGATTTTTTTAGGCCAAGGATCTTAAGAGTCTTCCCGCAGTCGCCCGGGAAGCTCTTAAGAGTCTTCCCGCTGCTCCTGGGTTAATAGGCTCAAGGACAAAAACCAGAAACTTACTCGCTGGAGTTTGGTGTTGCAAGAATATCATCTCGATGTTAGGCACATCCGTGGTGTTGATAATGTCCTGGCAGACTGTTTGTCCTGTGAGTCCTCTGAGGAATGATAGGAGAGCACGTGGCTATTTAGTAAGTAAGTCTTATTATTCATGTTAAAAAATCTATAAAATGTAAAAATACAAATGACTGTCAATGTAAATATTTTGCAGTTGTAAACTAATAATGAAAGTATTGTTTCAAAGCTCCAAAACTCCCCCCCCCCCCCCCCATGTGAGGGTGTCACAATGACCAGGGTCTATAGGGTCTTTTATGAGTAGCTAGACTAGATTGGCGCCAGATTTCTTAAAGCAGATGTGCCAAGTCTATTAGAAAGACCTGGTATTGTGAGTTTCACTCCGATACCCTTCCAATTGCACATGACCAGTTTTGCCGTACCTCTAAGCATTTTTGTCTCAATAAACATTTGTGTAGAATGAGCCAATAGAGTGTTATTTGTTTTGTATATGAAGTTGTTAGTTAGTGGCAATATTGTAATTTGCAAGCTAGAGGTAAGTGGATGAGGGAGGTATGTTGCTCTCGTCTCGGGAGGGGGGGAGGGGGCGGCGAGTTTGCCAGCCCCACGAGTTTTATTTAATTATGTGACCATTGCAAGTTCAGTTGTGTTGCAATATCAATATATACTTTATTTTATCTGCTACGCTGTTTTAGCCAATATGTTAGTATAACTTATTCTTGTAAAGTGTCTTAGTGTTATCATATCGTGTGGTGATATATTGCAACCATTTAGTTTGAGGCCGGCTGCCGCTAGTGACGCGATCTAGGCCTCGCCATTCTCTGGTAGGCGGTCAGACAGTAAAGGTGGTGCTATCTCTCTCTTGTTGCACACCAGTCTGCCCCTGTTGTTTGTCCTTGCTTTCACAACTACTAACGTAACGTAATTAACAGAGAATCCTAGACATTCATTTATTCTTTTAATTCTTCTTTTCCTCTGATCAGCATTTATAATATTTCCATTTTGATCATATGTTCTGTACCTTCGGTGGCTAACTTCGGAATCCGTGGTAGGGAAGAGCTGGGAGGCTTGCCAGGGTCCTTACTAATAAGCACTGTTAATCCCATAGACAGTCCACACACACACACATCCATACCCCTACATATTTTCCCAGTGTTTGTGTTTATGACCGGGTAGCAGCCTTGACGGTTCTGCCCCAGCAATGTTTGTTCCCTATCTCGGGTTTCGAACTGAGGCAACGGAGTGTTTACTATTAATTAGGAATCCAGCTTCAGCCTGGACCCCCCCCCCCTCCCCCCTCCCCCCATAGTTAAGTGAGTGTGGAAGGTGGACTCCAAGAGTTCATTGTTTGGGCGGTAACACACTGGGGGCCCAGGTTGAAGCAGGATATACTGGTGTGATATTAGAGGTGGTCAGGGCAACTTGTTTCCACTAATATCACCCCGAGGTTAGTAGTCATATTAGGACACTGCCTTGTATTGTTAGACCATTATTATATGCAATATTATTATGTGCAACTCTCTTGGGTTGAGAGTGGATTACCGTTGGCTGGTTTGCGCACGGTTTAGTATTGTCGAGGGCGCGCATAGCCTGTTATGCTCGAAGTACACCTGCACTCTTTTTTGTTCGTTGATGTCTGCTGGTAGCTTATGTATTTAGCTGTTTTGATTATCCAACCCAGCATTGCTAATCCCGGTGTTGGCTTCGAGTTCTCGTAGCTAGTAAGTTACATGAGTATTTCTGTTCTACTTATTATTCAGAATAAGAGCAGGGCAGTGTGCACCTTAAGCCCTGAGAAGAGCCTGGAAGCGTTCATAGTGCTCTTACCTGTTGCGTCGTGGTGTTGTTTGGTAGAGAGACAAGGTGCATTTGCATTAGTAATTATTTGTGTATACCATCTATAAGCAACTAAAGTCTAGATTCGTAACAATATATATATATATATATATATATGCAGTATATATTACAATTTATATTTTTGCATTATGCAAAACGCACATGTTAATGTTTCATTTAGTATAAATCGGCCAGAATTCTTGACCTCTAACTTCTGTAACTCAAAAAAGGACTAAAGGACTTAGTCCTTTAGTCCTTTTTGAGTTACAGAAGTTAGAGGTCAAGAATTCTGGCCGATTTTTACTAAATGAAACATTAACATGTGTGCTTTGCATGAAAAAAAGACAATCCTGATTGTTGCTGCCTTTTGGATCCAGAATATTAGAAAACTATCAATTTAGAGAAGCTACAGTAGAACTAAATATAGGTTTGAGGCCCGGAGGGAAGAATGAAAACCTAATATTTAGTAGTGGCCCCGAAATCATTGACGATATGCCTATTAGTATAATAGTCCTCTTTCAAGCACCCGCGGTTAGCGTGTTTGAAAATCCCGCCGCAGGGAGAAAGAGTCCTCATCATAAGTGAAACACTAATTCTCTTATGGAATCGTCTTTATGATTGGGTACTCACTACGAAAAAGCTTCATAAAAAATAAAAAATAAAAATTAACTTAAATGTTGTTATATTAAGGCTTTCCAGATCGTGGATGTCTTATGTAGATTCTAGCCCAGACGGTGAACCAAGCGTCGTCATACCTCCTTCATTACGTAGGTAATGGCCAATCTTTGAACTCTAGCTTGCTGTTCAAACTACCCGCCTGGGGAGAACTCAAAATACGATTGCCATACATCGTGAGCGAAACGCTCTTAAAACCACTCACGGAGTCGTCCTTATGATGTGGGTACCACTACTAGAAAAACTTGTAAAATAAATAAAGAATAAAAATAAAAATTTAACTTGACCTAGCATTGCGCTTCCCGTGCGTCTGCTCTTTTGGGTACGGCACGCCATCTTGTTCATAGCGTATGTTCACTCTTATTCTCTCCGGCCCGCGTAGTGTACACGTGTGTCCCCGACACTCCTGCCTAAATCTCGTTCGTCACCTTCCTTGACACTAGTGAGTTCTTTGCTCATTTGTCCATGACAGTTCTGAAGTTAGGTTAGATTATCGACTAGATGTAGGCTGAAGTGTTAAATACGGGCCCCGGAGATTGTTTTTCTGGGTCTAAGCATTCATATTAGGTGGTGTTCTTGTTGTGATAAGGCAAGTCGCCCCTCGTGTTTTGTTTTATTATCCTAGCCGACTATAGTTCACTGATTAGTCATGAGGCTTCCTTTAGGGTGAACTGGAGCCTGTTGCTCGGTCCCTTCAGGGTGTGCAACAAGTATGCTTCGTGGGCTAGTGCCGTTGGATTTTCTCACTTAGCTGAGGGGTCCGGCACGGAGCCATACTGCTCTGCAACTTTATCATCATGTGTTCTACAGGTGGAGGGGACGACGCTGGATCGCATCATCGCAGGTTTATGCTATGG
>JBAKBP010028640.1:0-28282 GCA_037953745.1 Lithodes maja | reverse complement strand
ATTTTAGTAAGGTACTTTGCATTCCCTATCTTGTCCACGCTGTCGTCAACTCGAGGCAAAGGGTAAGGGTTGGTAGTGGTCAAGCCATTTAGCCTACGAAAATCTATGCAGAACCGCACCTTGCCGTCAGGTTTTGGCTGCAACGTGACGGGTGATGTCCACTTCACATAACCTTCAGTGATCATCCCTCTCTCAACCATGTACTTTAACTCCTCCCGTAAAGCTGGCAACTTTACCGGGGGCACACGGTAGGGCACTGACTTGAAGGGCACATTATCACCGACGTCCACGTCGTGCGTTACCTGAGTAGTGAGACCTGGGTGTTCGGCAAAAACAGAGGGGTATGACCTGAACAGGCCTAGGACAGCAGCACCCTGGTGCTCAGGCAGGTGACTTACAGCTTGCCTAGCCTCTTGTTCAGTATTCCCCGCCCACTGTTCCGCGGAAATGACACAGTCCCAGCTATCCTCCTCAGCAGCATGACTGTCCCCACCTCCTTCTCCACCCTGGCCGCTGCAGGCCAGCACAGGGACAGTGAGAGGCTCTGAGGGGCGTCTCACATACTCTTTCATGAGGTTAACATGACATAACTGATGTTTTTTTCTACGGTCAGGTGTTGCAACGAGATAATCAAGGTCGGACAGTTTCTTAGCCACCACATACGGCCCAATGAACTTGGCAGAAAGGGGGTGTCCAGGCAAAGGTAAAAGCAACATTACCTCCTGACCCACCGAAAACTCCCGAAGCTTCACCTTGGCGTCATACTGGTGCTTCATGACCGCCTGTGCATTAACCAAGTTATTACCTGCCGCTGCCATGCAACCTATAAGTCTCTCCCGGCTCTCAAGGATATATTTAAGTACAGACCCCGGCTTCTCTTCGCCCTCCCAGATCTCTTTCACCATACTTAAAGGTCCTCTCACATTATGGCCAAAGACTAGTTGATTTGGACTGAACCCCAGGCTCTCTCCTGGGACTTCACGTGCAGCGAACAGAACATACGGCAGACCCAAATCCCAATCAGTGTCATGTTCTGCACAGTAACAGCGTAGCATACTCTTCAGGGTCGAGTGCCACCGCTCCAAGACTCCCTGACTCTCGGGATGGTAGGCTGACGACACTACAGAACATATACCGTGCAACTGAAGGGTTTGCTTGAACAATTTGGATGTAAAATTGCTCCCCTGGTCTGACTGCACCTCACGTGGAAATCCATAACGGGAACAGAACAATAATAAGTTTTTAACAACTGCCTTTGCCGAGCCGTTTCTCATGGGGTATGCGTCCGGGTATCTCGTAGCCACATCCATGATTGTCAACAGGAATTTATTGCCACTACTAGTAGGCGGGAAAGGGCCAACCAAATCTACTACAACTTTGCTGAACGGAGGCCCGGTGACAGGTATGGGAAACAAAGGTGCCTTCGGGATTGTCTGGTTAGGCTTCCCCGTTGTCTGGCAGGTCGCACACCCAGCCACCCATGCACAGACATCAGCCTTGACCCCAGGCCACCAGAAAAACCTGCCCAATGCCGCCAATGTTTTTGTTACCCCCAAATGACCCGCCACCGGCACATCATGCGCCAGACACAATAAGGACTCTCTATACTTATTTGGAACAACCACCTGGTCTACTACCCTCGCACCGCCCTCCCACTTCGATTTGGGGTCTAGAAATCTGCGGTACAATATCCTGTTGAGCCTAAAGAAATCTCCCGGCTTCGCATCCCCATCTTCCTCCAACTCTATGGCACCATTGCTATAACGAGCTAGGCTAGCGTCTTGCAGCTGCTGCTCACTAATGTCCCTGGGCGTCAATGCATCAAGATGGTTTTGTAATAAGACATTACCCCGGCTAGTAGGCTCTACTGCCTTAGTGGCTCTCGCTACAGCTCTTGCCTCACGCGAAGTCTTACCCAACTCTGCCTTGTTACACACCATATCTGGGCCAGAGTCAACTCCCGTGTTTATTATAGGTCCAAGTACCGAATCACCGAGAAGTGCAGCAGAATCAATGTCCCTTTTCCTGCCCTTAGCAACCTTCTCCTGATCCTTCCTCCACTGTCCCCGAGGTTGAGTGCTAGGCTGTGCAGGAGCCGCAGAGCGAGATCGGGTTACCACACAGGCCATCTCATCCTGTTGGCACCTCCCAACCCATTCCCGATTCTCACCATCCACGTCGGCCGCCCTCTCGGCAACGACTAAGGGTGGAGTCCCGGAAGTGGGCACCGCAAAGTCGTTGCCGAGAAGAAGGTCGACGCCCTCAACTGGCAAACACTCAACGATCCCTACATCCAGCTCCCTGCACACCTCTCCCACTCTCAACTCCAACCTCACAAGTGGGTATGACCTCGTAGCATTTATACCCTGCACCACAACAACTCTGGCCGCATTTATCGGTTTCCCTGTGAAGTTCCTCAACAAAGTTTGCGAAGCCCCCGTATCCCTCAGCAAGTCAACCCTCCGTAGTTCACTCCCCCAGCTCACAAACCCGTGCCCCCGATGGCTACAGAAAGTGTCCCGGACAGGTGTCGAGCCTTCCGTACACTTCTTTACCGCGTGTGCCTCAGCTGCTGACAACCTACCCCGGGCAGTTGCTGCAGCCTTCAGAGACACACCGATACTGTGAACCAATGACACCGGCTTAGCGGGAGTGTTACTAGGGCACTCACGTGAATAATGGCCTAGCTTCTGACATTTGTAACATTTCACATCCCCAATGGGCTTCTTCCCTTGTGCGGGCGAAGAAGGGGCCTGACCTTTAGTAAACGGGAGAGGCTTGTGTTTGTAGGTGTTATTAGGTGCAATGCTTTTAGTGTGGTTATGTGTGTCATAGGATTTGTTATTATCGAAAACTCTGGTGGGTGGGGTATAGCGCCCCTTCTGCCCTGACTCAGCCCTCTGAGCGGCACCGCAACCACGAATCAATGATAATCTGAGGTCTGCCATCTTGGCAGCCTCCTCTACTGTCTTGGGACATTTTTCCTTAATGTTCAGCGTTAGATCGGTTCCAGTACATTTGTAAAACTGTTCCAGATAGAAAAGTTGCTTAATTTCCTCAGCCGCCTCTGCGTGCTCGGACCGAAACCAGTTATTACCTGCATCTGTTAAGTCCCGTGCGTGCTCCATAAAACTGACGTCGCTCTTCTTATTCACGCCACGGAACTTCAATCTATAAGTTTCGGGTTGCAGTTCGTAGGCCCGGAGCACAGCCTCCTTCACCAGTCCATACACTACACTCTCGTCCAGTGACAGTGCATCGTAGGCTTTCAACCCCTTACCCACTAGACGTGATGAAACTAATGCTGCCCATTTAACCTCCGGCCAGTCATACTCACGACACTTCTTTTCGAAACGAGCAAAAAACTCAGTCACTGCTGTCTCATCAAATGCGGGTACTAACTTAATTAAATGCGAAAGTGAGTCTGTAACCCGGTGCCCACCACCGAGATGACGCCCCGTGGTCTCTACTCTAGACTTCTCGACATCCATTTCAGCCTGGTACCTGGTTGCATCCTGATTGGCTTGGATTCTAGCAACCTCTATGCGTTCTATACTAGCCTGTTGTATCTGAGTCTCCTGCAGCTTAATCCGTTCTATACTAGCCTGTTGACTCTCTTGCAACTTAAGCTTAGCTAGTTCTAGCTGAAATAACATCTCAGGAGACAGGCCTGGGGGGGGAGAGCACAAAATGGGGGATCCACACCGAGACGTGTTTACGGGTAAGCCAGCTTGCCATTGAGAACCCTCCTGCTGCATCGTGCTAAGAATCGCTGGCTGAGGGCCCAGCTCAGGGGTAGAGTGGAATGGAGGCTTGGAGGGAACCCCCCAAGACCCCACTCCACCCACCGCCCCATCGCCATCACCCAACAAACATGCCACCAAATTCTTCTTGGGCCAACTGTCAGGACAGTCCCGCCCCAAAACCGTGGCTAAACAGCGAAGACCGTAACAATCAATAGCCTGCAGGCGCTGTTCGGTCAAAGGTGTCTGCAAAAATGCCCGGGCATCCCTCTCTCCACTTATAACACTCCCCTCCCTAAATATCTGTTGTACTTGCTGGTCACTAGGCTGTACCGTGTTATCCTCCCCCGTAAATGATGAGTCATTAGACATAGTGCTGGTTATACAATTGCTGTTCATAAAAAAAAAAAAGTGCTTATTACTAATTGCAGTCTCGACTCACAAAATGTTAAAGATGCTTGAATGACTCTACTCTAGACACCCCTAACGAAACAATCTGCAAGTCCACCAATACAATAATGACACAATAAAAATTCCTCCAATATGCAAGAAAATTCTAGCCAGCTCTACTAGGTAGCATAGAATAGTTCTCCAAAAAACATGTGATAGGATACTACTGAATCTTGTGCAAGGTCGCCATTTTGTTACGGCTGGATCGGCAATACATATTCGGGATTCTTGATCGTAGGACAGAAATGGCTTATGTGACAACGACACGCTCGATTCCAGTCCCAAATACTATATGCTCCAGACAACAAAAGCACCAACGCCCTACAGAGTTATCGTCTATGGTAACGAGGTACCTTAACTCGGCGAAAGTGTACAACAGGGGTAGGCTATGAGGCTAAACTCCCTCAGACATTTATAGGTTACGTTATTACTAAAGAAATGCAATACTCAAGAAACTACGTTAATATTAAGCCTCTAATAATGTAGAATAGAAGCAGGCTAAAGGTATGACAGTGAAATGCTAAATAACAAATGTACACGCCTACTTGAAAGCGCGTGCACTAGAATAACTGTCCCCTACTAACATGCACTAGCATGTAGCATACAAGATGTTCATGATCCAGTAGATACCTAATAATACACATGGAAGGAACATAAATAGTAGTCACTTATTATAATAATGAATCTATACTTGGAATAACTAAAAGGTTGCAGGCAACAGTACTGCGCCGGTAGCCTACTACCGCATAGGCTACTTCGCTTCTCTCACTCTGTCTCCCCTCTGAGTCCGTATGCGCCCTACGCAATAGAACTCCGGACACAGCAGCAAAACGACAGTGCAGTTAATTGATACATGAAAGTATTAATAGTGTTGTCTTGTGTGTGAGTAATGTGTATTGTAAAGTGTTACATACATATACTTAAAGAGAGCTGCAATGCATAGTAAAATAAAGATATATCCCACTCATCATCCCCATGTGTTCTAGCTAGCAGGCCAAGTCACAGGAACAACGAGTCCCAGCACCGAAAGCGAGAACCCAGGAAAAGACTGCAGAGAACACAAGGACAGATAAATTACGTTACTCTACTATACCGGCACTACGAGCGAGCTGTAGTCTCTGGTACTACACTCGCTCCTGGCTCGGTAGGCAAATCAAGGCTAAGTCCTCGCCCCTCTACAGACAACTCCTGGGCATGGTCGGGCTCTTACACATGGCACTAGTCTAGTCACAAATTGGATGATGAGCTGGGCATATAACTCGTGAACATGTAGAACGTTCACCAACTATCCTCATCAAGAAGATCGCTGTTCACATTAACCCCTTAAATCTAATACATGTAAATATATGCTTGTCCTAAGAGTAATACGAGAGGTGAGTGCTGAAACTCCTTTAGGACCTCAAGGGAAGGTTATGCATTTAAATAGAGAGAAGAATGAAATGAGAGTAATGTCGTCAGAGAGAAAGAGTGCAACCGTGAGAAGTTGGGAGAGAGGGCAAGGGATGTTAGAATCTCAAAGGTTCTAGGCAACCTGATCATGGAACACACAGCGAGCCTCCAAGCAATGTGCAGTACGACAACATGGGCAGCCCAGGCAGCATAGGCAGGCGGCAATGGACTACCAACCCTGTCGCGCCTAGCTATAAGCGCAAGGCTGCCAACCGGTCCATACGTCTGGCAACCACCCCCCCGGCAGCGTGGCGCATTGCTACCCTCTCGCTCTGAAGCCCAACTCACTCTCTCTCTCTGAACTCCCATTGTCTTATCTATCAACTTCTCTATTGATACTACATATTAAATGGAAGGTCTCGACATGGCTTAAAACAAAACCCACCACTGGTTAGCACATGACGAGACCTTTGCAGAGATACAAAGAACATAGTTATACGTTGTCACACTCAATATAGGCAACCAGCACGGTACAGCGGTACAGAGGTACCGCACAGTGGCGGTACAGTGGAGTACCAAGGAGTACAATCAGGTTGCGTTGCCACGCACTGGGTGCGTCACAAACAACATAAAACAAAAAATAAACACAGATAAAAAACACAAACTCACACACATCCAGGTCACCCAGGAGAAGACCCAGAGACAAGGGTTACCAAGGTCGCTCCAGCACTCCCCCGGCCCCTGACCACCCGGAGAGGTTCCGATCTCGGCAGGCAGACATGCAGCGGAGCCAAAGCCACAAGCCCTCCCACCACACTTCCAGGCACACCCTTCATATTAATCGTCCCCCCGGGCCAGGCGCCTGATGGACTATTATCTAGTCGAACTTGCGCCCGACCCCTTACTCCAAATGACCACGTGTTCACTCAACTATTCACAAGCATTCTCCATTCACTCCTGTCCACCACCACTTCCCCTGCCTGATCTATAGTCATTCCTCTATCATCCAAAGCCTTTCTTACACAGTCTCTCCATCTCAATGGGGGTCTTCCTGCCCTTCTATCTCCCCTTGTACCTGACTCACATATTCTCTTTGTAAGCCTTTCATCTCCCATTCGTTCAACATGACCATACCAGCTCAGCACCCTTCTGTCCACTCTGGCTGACAAATGTTCCTGCTGCCCCACTCTCCTCAAAATCAAGGATCACCTTGATATGAGAGGCACACAATTTTTTGCCACAGCCTCCACAAACCAACACCACCCACTACACTACATGGCAGAACATCCACAAACACCAAGAAACATAAAAACAACACCTAGCACTCATTATCATACACAAATACTGTCTTCACTCCCCCCTTGCCCACCACAAGCCAGCCTCCAGAAGTATATCCATACTCAAATCACCCACTGATCCATCCAGTCACTCAAAGACAATACAGTACTCAGCTACATGCACGGCCCCCTGAAATCCATCCCTAAGAAACTCTCCCATCCAGTGAGGACAGAGTCCACCTGGCTAGGCTGCAATGTGGACACAATCCAGCCCTTCTGAGTTATGAGAAGAGGCTAGATGACTCCAGGACACTTGTCCGGGTTGTAACACAACACCGCACACTATCAAACACATAGTAGACACATTTGTAGAATAGCTCCTGAAACATTCTTAGCTCTTAGTTTCCGATGCTCATTTACTTGTATTTGCCAATCACTTGGTACCGGAAGCTCTCCCGAGATTGTTTGTTGCACAATTGAGGGATTCTGAGCTGTAATGTTAACCCATGACAAGTCCGGACCGTACAGCAACGGCATAAGACCTTTATTTTTGTTCAATATGTGTTTGTGAATCTAGTTGAGAGAATGCATTTTGTAGTACAGTGCACTCCCATTATCCGCGATCCCTGCTATCCGCGGACACCCCCAAATATCCCATTACTCGTTATCGGCGATTATCCGCGAAAAATTACGCGTTATCCACGGATTTTCACTCAATCGAGGAAGAAAGCAGTGCTGCCATTAATATTATTTTTATTAATCTCACCACCACACCCCCAATGAAATTAATTAAAGTATATATGATCCACCGGGATTCGAACCCGGGTTATCACACACATATTTTTGCCACCTTAACCATTACACCACCAGGACGGTTAAAGGTTTATGCACACGCCTACGACTTATTATCCATTCTCGAATACTGGATATTAATCTAATCATGTTCATACTCCCAACCGCACTATGGTAGCCTACTGTTTAAGTGAGAGGAAAGAATATTCATGGGGCACAGATCATATAGACCGGCCTCTCGAAGAAATATCCCTAAACCTACTAATAATATTATTTTTATTAATCTCACCATAACCAAGAAAGGCGAAATATAAGAACATAAAAATATGGGAGATTGCAAAAAGCCGATTGTCCCACACAAGGCAGATCCCTCTAACACTAGGCAGATCCCTGTAACACAAGGCAGATCCCTGTAACACAAGGCAGATCCCTGTAACACAAGGCAGATCCTTCTAACACAAGGCAGATCCTTCTAACACAAGGCAGATCCCTCTCACACAAGGCAGATCACTTGTGTAAGTGTTGGAGAAGGGAGAAAAACTTAGTGCTACTGAACTCTCATGTCATTTTCTTTTCCTTCTCATATTCATCTGGCTTAATGTGTTCTAAGTGGTTCTAAGAATGGTTCATTGGTTGAGGATAAAGTGAAGAAAATCATGTTTAATAAGTTTTTTTTTTTAGATAAAAGTGCAGATAATCTTGATTAATGTGTTATAAGTGGTTCTTAAAGGGGTTCTAAGAATGGTTCATAGGGGAGGGGGTGATGATATGGCACAAGTGACACCTGGATTTACCTTTGGAATGTACTTGATGTCCACTGCTTTGGACTGTACCTGGAGCTTAGTGGAGCAGTGGAACAGTCATTGTGGATCAAAGTGAGTATCCTTTAATCATTGGGTACATAATAATGTCATTAGGTAGGTCAAAATAGTGTATTTGAGGGTCCAAGATGGGTGAGCTTGGTACGACCTAAGTCTATTTCCCATTGAAACCTATGTAAAACACTGCCCACGTATCCGCGGAAAATACGTGGTACGACTTAAGCGCGGATACGGGGAGTGCACTGTACTTGTTTTAGTCCTGGGAGATTTGCTTTTTTAAAAGTTAAGTATCCTAAATTTGAACGTGACTATTGTATGTGGGAGATTGATACCACAGCGGATGATATTATGATCTGATGATGCTAGATGTTCTCCGACCGCAAGATTAGAAACTAGATTTTCTTGTGAACAGATGATAAGATCCAAAATGTTGTTGTTGTTGTTGTTCCCTAAGCTGCCTGGCCGAACAGCCCCGAGTCCTTAAGGAAGGCCATGGCCACGGTCGGGCCTTCCCATAGAGCTCTCAAAGAGTGTAAATTGCGTTGTTGGCGTAAGTGGTATGTGTGAAATGCAGTCTTCTATGATGTGTTTAATGGTATGGGGTGCTGTGTTACAACCCGGGCAGGTGTTGACGACGGAGTCATCCAGTCTCTTCTGATAGCTCAGAAGAGCTGGATGGTGCCCACATCTCAGCCTGGCCAGGTGGACTCTGTCCTCGCGAGGAAGGGAGGATTCAGAAGGATGGATTTCGGGAGGTCGTGCTTGCAGCTGCGTGTTGTCTATGAGTGAGTGGATGTAACGGCGAGTGATATGAGTATGGATGTGCTTCCGGAAGTTTGTTTGGGGTGGGCAGGGAGAAAGAGAAGAAAGTATTTGTGTGTGATAGCGTGTGCTGGGTGTTGTTTTGATATTTCTTGGTGTCTGTGGGTGTGTTGCCATGTAGTGTAGTGGGTGGTGTTGATTCGTGGAGGCTGCTGCCAGGAATTGAGTGCCTCTCATGTCTAGATGATCTTTGACTTTGAGGACTTTGGTTTCTTGATGTAGGTGATCTGTGGGTGTAGTAGCTGTGCATCCTGTGATTATTTTCAGGGCTTTATTTTGAATAGTCTGTAAGGTCCAAAATGTAATTGTCTCTGGTTGGTTCAGTGACAATTTGGTGGAGAAAGTTATTCTGTATAAAGTCTATCATTTTATTTGAAGGTATGTTGTTGGAGTGGACTAGTTCCCAATAGATATTTGGTAGATTAGCGTCTCCTAGGATGATGCTGTCGTAGCTGTTAAGAGTTAGCTGTAGAATTTCATAGAGAAGTTTATCTTCATTTTCACTATAGTTGGGTGGTCTATAGAAGGTTGTCAAGTTCATTTTCTTTTTCTTTGTCGTTATTTGTACGCTTATGGTTTCGGTATTGTTCTATGGGAGTTTTATTTCTTTCGGTTGGAGGTAAACCGAGAGAGGTGGAAGGAGTTAAGAAGTACAGTCTGGCCTGCCAATACGCGAGCTTTTAATACGCGATTCACCTTATACGCGAGGAGGGGGTCGAATCATACCCAAAACTTTCAAAACGCGAATCCGGGGCCGATATAAGGGCAATTCCGGGGAGTTCAGCTAATACGCAAGGCCCCCCACCATTCCGCGCATCCATCTGCACAGGGACGCCAGTCTACCCTCAGTCCACGCAGTCCGACTCGTGTGCAGTGATATAGTTTTTTGCCCCCATCATCATGCCCCCTCGCAAGAACAAACTTATTATTGTTATATTTTCTTATGATTTGGATGTTTATGTATACATATATGTACCTTTTGTGGCAATTGACGGAGATAAATAGGCCTAAAGTAGACAACTTGGAGTCAGTGCCGCCCATATCGATTTATTCCCATATAATACTCTATTGCTAATACGCGAATTTCCATTCCGCGCCCTCGTGTGTCGCCCATATACTCGCGTATTGAGAGGCCTGACTGTATATGGGTGAAAGCTGTGCTGGATGGGAGGAGGGGCATCAACTAACTGGGGACATAGGTGCATGGGGGCGATTTGTTCGTGGCCACCCCTTGGGGATCACGCGTCCGGCAATAAATAGATAGATAGGATAAATAAACAGAAAAAAAGAGTAGCTTATGGAGGTAATAAAATTCCATTACTTACCTTCGGTGTCATCTTCTTCATCTTTGTTTTCTTCTGCCAACTCATCGCCTTGTGGTTCATTTGTCAGCATTTTACCGTCTTTGTAGCTCACATGAAAATTATCATCACTGTCTAGTACAAATCTGAAATAAAAGCAGAGCATTGTAAAGTATGTACAGTAGCTGAAACCCCCTTGACGAGAGGCCTATCTTGAGTTAAATAAAATAAATTGGCTCTCAAGCAATGTAGAATTTCAGTAGTAGTAGTAGTAGTAGTAGTAGTAGTAGTAGTAGTAGTAGTTCCCTAGGCTGCCTGGCTGAACAGCCATAAGCTCTTAAGAAAGGCCATGGCTAAGACTGGGCTTTCCCACAAAGTTTTCAAGGAGTGTGTATTGTTTTGTTGGTGTAAGTGGTTGTGTGTTATGCAGTCTTCCATAATGTGTTTGATAGTGTGCGGTGTTGTGTCACAACCCGGACAAGTGTCCTGGAGTCATCTAGCCTCTTCTCATAACTCAGAAGGCCTGGATTGTGTCCACATTGCAGCCTAGCCAGGTGGACTCTGTCTGACGGGAGAGTTTCTTAGGGATGGATTTCAGGGGGCCGTGCATGTAGCTGAGTACTGTATTGTCTTTGAGTGACTGGATGGATCGGTGGGTGATTTGAGTATGGATATACTTCTGGAGGCTGGCTTGTGGTGGGCAAGGGGGGAGTGAAGACAGTATTTGTGTATGATAATGAGTGCTAGGTGTTGTTTTTATGTTTCTTGGTGTTTGTAGATGTTCTGCCATGTAATAATAATAATAATAATAATAATAAGCATGTTACTTATTTCTCATAAGTGCCAATTTTTCCTTAGAATTCACTAGCGCTCGGAAAGAGAAAGAAAAAAGAACAAAATCAATGCATCAAAAGAAGGCTTATATACAACACACATTTAACAATCACTAGCAGTGGCAAAATAGCCTAAACTCTATAGCCATCTGTCATGACACCTCTCTCAAGATCATAGCTTCTCTCAAAGAGAAAAGTCTTAAGTTGTCTCTTGAAGCATTCAACAGAACTCAGTTGTCTCATGGACAGCGGCAACCTGTTATACAACCTCGGAGCCATGTAGGAGAATGACCTCTCAAAGAAAGAAGACTGCTGGAAAGCCCTTGGTTCATCAAGACGAAAAGGGTCATTGTCATGACGCACAACTACACCATGGTGTGCCGGTGGGCGCCTGAGCAGCTCCGCAAGGTACCTAGGCTCACCAAATTTGAGAACCTTAAAAGTCACCAAACACAACTTAAATTCTATTCTTGCTCTTACTGGCAGCCAGTGCAGCTCTATGTGAAGAGAAGTAGTAGGAGTTCTAGGTAGAACACCAAAAATTAGTCTTGCGGCCCTGTTAAGAACAGACTGAACTTTCTTTAAAATATAATTTGGAAGACCCACCAACAGGGCATTGCAATAATCAACACGAGAGAAGACCAATGAGTGAACCAACGTCAGGAGGCAACGTCTGGTTATAAACGGCTTCACCAAATAGAGATTTCTGATGTGCAAGTAACAACTTTTAACTATCTGGTTTACATGCCCTTTGAAATCTAATCGGGAGTTCACATATACACCCAGATTTCGAACAGAGTTGGCCGGTCGCAGCTGAGATCCACCCACATTGATGGAGAGGGCACCTACTATATCATCAGCTCTTCTATTTCCTCGGATGATGAGAATATCAGTTTTACCATCATTTAGTTTCAGTTTTCTCGCTCTCATCCACTTCTTGATATCAGACATCAACAATTCCATCTTACTCCGTATATCAACTATATTTGTGATTCTCACATAAATCTGGGTGTCATCTGCATAAAAGTGAAAGGTGACATTATGTGCACGAAGCAGAAGAGACAAACTGCTGATATAAATTATAAATAGGATAGGACCTAAAACTGATCCCTGCGGAACACCATACTGCAGGGGTGTCGAGTCCGAGACCACTTGATTTACCATCACACTCTGGGATCTACCTGACAAGTATGACCCAAGAAGCAAGAGACCGGAGTCACGCACACCACAATCATAAAGATCACTCAATAACAACTCGTGATCCACTGTGTCAAAGGCCGCAGAGAGATCAAGCAAGACCAATAGTGAGGCCACACCATTGCAAATGTTCTCAACTAGATCATTATGTACTCTAATCAATGCTGTTTCAGTTGAATGATGCTGTCGGTAAGCAGACTGAAAAATTGGGATAGTTTCATTCTGCTGAAGTAGTGGTTGTAATTGGTCAAGTATTGCACGCTCTAATATCTTTGAATGAAGGACAGGTTGGAGACAGGACGATAGTTCAACATGTTCTCAACATCAAGTCCAGGTTTCTTTAGAGTAGGTCGGAGTAGTGCATGCTTTTCAGAATGTGGGAAGCTACCTTCAGAGAAGCACTTATTCATTATTTTGGAAATAAACTCAACTGTGTGATCATAGACTCTTGGTAGCTTGGAAACATTATGGGATCCAACGGGCAAAATGTTTTATTGAGGTTTCTTATGTAGGACGAGATCATGCCCACCTCTACTGAGTGAAAGGATGAGAGGACATTATTAGGAATGTGTCGGGGTTGGAGTACAACTGAAAGTTCTTCACCAACAGAAGCATCATCCAGTTCCTGTCTTATGCGAGTTATCTTGCCAGCAAAAAATGCCACAAAGTTGGCAGCCAACTCGGCATCGGGTACAGAAGGTCTTAAGCTGACTCTTGTTTTTCCAAGTAAACTGTTTACAATTGAAGCCAACCTCCTCTGGTCGTTACCACATGAGTCAACTTTTCCCTGATAATACACTTTCTTTTCATCTTTGATTGTGTGGACCACAGCTCTTCTGGCTGACAGATATTGCAACCATGTAGAGTCTGTTTTATTTTTCCGCCATTCACGTTCAGCTCTTCTACGCGCTCTTCTAAGAAATTTAACTCGAGTGCTATACCAGGGTGAATCATCTCGTACTATGATTTTCTTCTCTACTTCTGGACAGTGATGATCGAACACTAATTTAAGTGCATTTCCATGTACCTCCACCAGCTCATCTGAAGTAAGGTTGGAAGTATCAATACTTCCCAAGTACTGTTTTACTTCACTGCTAGCCAAATTTTGGTCTGTATTTTTATAATTTCTAAATCTGATTACTTTTTCATGTGTGAGTGGCTTAGGGAAATCAAAGCTGAAAGTAATCAAAGCATGATCAGAGGTATTAGGGTCAGCATTCTCAACATCAACATCCAGAACACCACCACAACCCACAGGAGAGAAAACCAAGTCAAGGGTGTGTCCTAAGATATGAGTTGGGTGGGACACATGGTTTACAAAATTGTTCTGATCAGTCAACTCAAGGAACTCAGGAGAGAATGGCTTCAGATGAGGGCTGTCAACCCAGTAATTAAAATCTCCACATATCAAAAGTCTTCCGGTTTTAGCAGAAAATTCCTTGAGAAACTGCCCAAACTCTTCCATAAAACCCCTATCTGTGCCACAATGGCCAGGCCTATAGACAACTGCCATTCTTAGAATTTGTTGATGGAGTTTTATTTCCACTTCCAACAGTTCATAATAAAGAGGGGCTGGGTTATGGCTTATTTGCAAGATATTCACTACAGATGTGGAGTAGACAACTGCCACTCCACCACCCGGATGATCTCCCCTAGGCCTAGGAACATTTATTATGGAATGGGTTTTAGGCAATGTCGCCTGGATAATATTCAGATCTGACTCGAACAACCAGGTCTCAGTGAGACATAATACATCAAGGTTACGTTCATCCAAGATCTCGCAAATATGATCCATTTTGTTACGCAAGGAACGAACATTCAACAGACCCAGTTTCAACCGGCTCCCGTGTGCATTTTTCAGTTTTTTGAACCTACAAAATTGGTGTTTTCAATAACTTTATTTCTCTGAGCTGTCATTAGAGGACAATTTCTACTTGAGGCGAAATAATTTGGCGGCTCCGTAACTGATGTGGAGCTCATACAATTTATACATTTGGGGGAAGTCTTGTTGGTGCAGTCTTTTGAGTTATGAGTACCGGCACAGAAGTTGCATTTTGGATCCTCATTTTTCCGATAACACCTGTCACTGGTATGGCCAAAGCCCTGGCAATGGTAACATTGTGTTACCCAGAAGTGATCGTATGCACGACATCTCACAAGTCCAACATACACAGAATTGCCATCATCCACAATGGAAGAGCGTATTTCAGGTGATATTTTTACTACCGCAGTCTTTGTGTGTGCATCACTCTTTTGCTTGGTGAATAGCAAATTCATAGCTAAGCCATCGTCGACCAGGGACTTTATTCTTGGGTTCTTGTTGAGGATGCTGGGAATGATCTCATTATCCTCAGCGTCATTAGCAATGCCTACCAGAGTCATTTTTGGCATCATCTTCTTTGGTTCGGAGACACTGAAGGCACTGTCCACCCCCAAACACTGATTGATGGCCCTTCCTGCATCTTCTTTGGCTTTCTTGGATGGAAGTCGTACCACCAGTACACCTGAATCAGTTCTAGTTAACTTGTTAACCGGAACCGAAGCCAAAGCAGTCTCGATTGCCTTTGTATCTGGTGGGCTTACTGGCTCGGAGGATCGGTCTTTTGGCTTCACTACCAGGACCTGATGGTCCCAGACAGTTTTTTTCTTTCCACCATCTACCACCTCAGTGGTGCGTTTGGTCGGCTCCTTTTTGGTCTCTTCAAATGTTTGCTGAACTATCTTGGCAAACAAGGGAATGTCGGGGGCAGCAACTTTAGTCTCAAGGATATCCATTCTGTTACCAATACTCTCTATCTCCACGGCCACCGCAGCAAGGGCACCCTTCACTTCGTTTACAATGGCAGTCTTCACTTCACCAACTAGGGCAGCCGTCAGGTCATCCAAGGTCTGCTGACTAATTGCTGCGTCCTTTGCAGCCAGGGGGGTGGTATCGCAAACAGTGCAATGCCATTTAAATCCAGGTTTCTTCTTTGCAAGTACTCTGGAGGTCCTCATCATCAACATTTATACAGTTAACGTGAAAATAGGTACCACACGAGTAGCAGCCCAGCAATTTGGCCTTGCCCACAACCTTCCCACAACTACAACTCTGCTTGCTTGCTGCCATTTCAGTGGAAGTAACCAATAATTAAAAACAAAAACACCTGTATTTCGTATCTGATTAAAAATAAGAGAAAACCCTAGTTTAAAAAAAACGTGAAAATAACTACCTGGGACAGACCCCAGGTAGCGCCGTCCCCGTCAGTGCCACCACAATGGAAAAAAATTAAAATGGAAAAGAAAAAAAGGGAAAGTGGTGTCTGCAAGGTCACCGCGGGGAGGTGGGGATCGACTTGGCTACCCTTTGGGGGTAGCCCAACCGAGATGCGTGGAGAGACCACGCACAGGATGGCAGATGTGTGTGGTGCAAAAACTTTAACCAATTTTGCACACGGTTTTTAGCTTATAGCAGTGACAATACAATTTCCACTCAGCAAGACCCTATTGGTTACGATACTGCCACTGCGCAAAGCACTGTAGTGTAGTGGGTGGTGTTGGTTTGTGGAGGCTGTGGCATCATATGTGCCTCTCATATCAAGGTGATCCTTGATTTTGAGGACTTTAGTTTCCTTGTGTAGGTGGTCTGTAGGTGTGGTAGCTGTGCACCCAGTGATTATTTTGAGGGATTTGTTCTGTATGGTCTGTAGAGCGTTGTGATGTGTTTCAGAGAGGTTAGAGGCCCAAGCAGGGCTAGCATATTCCATCACTGAACGTGTATATTGTTTGTATACTGTGGTGGTAGTTTCTTAGTTGTTTGGGCAAGTGACTTGAGGGCGTTTAGTCTTGGTGTCAGTTTGTTCTTTATGCTTGTAATATGTTGTTTAAATGACATTGAAGTATCGTATATTACACCCAGGATTTTGTGTATTTACCTAATTGTATTTACCTAATTGTAGGTTACAGGAGTTGAGCTAAGCTCGTGTTGTCCCGTCTCTCAGTCTACTTTTATCCATTTTTTTTTGTTTTGAAAATATGGATGTTCCCTGCCCCTACCACCTCCTCCTCCAGCCCATTCCATTTGTCAATACATCTATAGGGGAAGCTAATCTTCCTGATATCGTTCTTGCAGGTACTGTAGGTCTTTTTACTTTGTAGCTGTGGCCTCTTAAGTTATTCCTGTATCCATAATTAATATAGCCTCCCTATCCAGCCTCTCCAGCCCTCGGGTGCATTTGTACATCATTATCATGTCTCCCCTCTCTCTCCTCTCTTTTAGACTCGGTAAATTTAATTTGTCTAGCCTCCTTTCATATGGCAGTTCTCTAAGACTTGGAACCAATCTAGTAACTGCTCTCTGGATTCTTTCTAACTTGTGAATATGCTTCTTAAGATGCGGGGACCACACCACTGCTGCATACTCCAATCTTGATCTAATCATACTTTTTATAATCTTCGCTAACATGTTCTCATCCAAGTAGTTCAGAGCAACTTTCATATTCCCGGCCATTGCATACATTCCGCTAAAGAGCTTGTTAATATGTTTCTCTGGCGACAAGTTATCTTGTATAATCAACCCTAAATCCTTTTCTTTTTCGGCCTTGCTAATTATATTATCTCCCATCCTGTACTCCCAATTTGGTCTATTAAC
Source organism: Lithodes maja (assembly GCA_037953745.1). NCBI lineage: Eukaryota > Metazoa > Arthropoda > Malacostraca > Decapoda > Lithodidae > Lithodes > Lithodes maja. The sequence continues at coordinate 11,027 of JBAKBP010028640.1, read as the reverse complement.
ACTTCTTCCCATATTTAACACATGACATTTACTTATATTAAATTTCATTTTCCACTTGGTGCTCCATTCGTATATTTTATCTAAATCCCCTTGCAGCTCCTCACAACTACTTATATTTGTTATTTGTCTCATAATTTTTACGTCATCTGCAAACATTGACATGTAGGAGTTTATGTCTATCGGCAGTTCATTCACGTACATAAGGAACATAAGAGGTGCCAACACAGATCCCTGTGGCACACCACTCTCAACTTTCCGCCACGATGAGTAAGTTTCTCTAATGTTGGTCCTCATTTCTCGATCTGTTAAATAGCTCTCCATCCATTTCAGCAAACTCCCCCTGACACCTCCTATCATCTCAAGCTTAGATAACAATCTCTTATGTGGTACCTTATCGAATGCTTGGAAAGGTCTAAGTAGACGCAGTCCACCCATCCGCCTCTTTCTTGGAGTACAGCTATCACCCTACTGTAATAACATAGCAAACTGGTAACACAAGATGTCCCTTCTCTGAATCCAAATTGCTTTGGCATTATTATCTTCTTTCTCTCCAACATTTTCATCCATCTCTTCCTAATTAGTTTTTCACAAATCTTGCATACAATACTAGTAAGTGAAACTGGTCTATAGTTTAAAGGGTCCTCAGGGTTTCCATTCTTGTATATCAGAATGATATTAGCTCTCTTCCATTCAACAAGAACCTGTCCTTTATCTAAGGAAGCTTGAATTATGTCTCTCACTGGCTCCACTAATTGCTCTGCACACTCCTTTAAAACCCAGGCAGACACTTCATCCGGTCCCATAGCTTTCCTTACTTCAAGTCCTCTCATCGTAGATAACAGCTCATCTCTAGTTATTTCAATCTTGCTAAGACCACTCTCCAGTACTCCCGCCTGTGGTTCGTCAAAACTTTCCTCTCTAGTAAAAACCGACCCCAATTTGTTATTCATTACCTCGCACATGTCCGATACATTTTCATACGTCCTAGCATCTACTCTTAATTTAGTAATTTGTTTCTTTACCTTCAACTTACTTTATATATTTATAAAACAATTTAGGGTCACTTTCACATTTATTTACTATGTTCTTCTCATAGTTCATTTTAACTTGCCTAATTATGTTAACATATCTATTCCTCTCCTGTGTGTGAGCGCTCGTGAATCCACTTGGAGAATTGGCGCTCGAACAAATAAAATACCAGCATTTTATTATTATTATTGTGTGTGTGTGTTATAGGGATGTTGTTTAACCCTTCCTACCCGGGCAGCCTTTGTTAAGGACGGAGGCTGTATCCGGGCGATCTGGCTGAAAACACAACAAAAGTAAACTAAGGCTAATCTCGCTTAATATACTACCTACAATAATCAAACAGATGTCAAAATGGGCGCCTTACCTTCCCGTGTAGAATGGCGTTGAGTAGAGCATTTTAGCTCAAGTAGTTCAGGAGTTATGGTGATGGAAGTGGAGGTAACTTTTGCCACGTATTTACCTCGCAGCGTCCGAACGCTCACCCGCGGCCCAGGCTACGACGAACGTTTTGACTCGTCGCTCTACCTTGAATTATGGCGGGAAGCGATTTTTTAGTGTTTTATTGTTTATTATGCCATATATTATTGTTATTATGATATTTTCACTCAATAAATATATTTTTCTGAAGTAATTTGTGTCTCTGTCACTTATACTTAAGTTTTATTGTTATTATTATAGTAGTTATGATTATTTATACAGGACTATGGTAATTGATAGTCATTTTCACTTATTTATTGTTAGGAATATATATTTTAGTGTCACTTTCACTTGTTCATATTGTTCTGAAGGCACTTATTATTACTTATGTGTGTCTCTTTCACTTAGACTTAGTTTTATAGTCATTATTATAGTAGTTATGATTATTTATACTGGACTATGGTAATTGATAGTGTAATTTTCACTTCTTTATTGTTAGGAATATATATTTTAGTGTCACTTTCACTTGTTCATATTGTTCTGAAGGCACTTATTATTACTTATGTGTCTCTTTCACTTATACTTAGTTATATTATTATTATTGAGTGTCACTATCACTGTCACTTACACTTCAATAGTTTGCCAGAGTGTGGAAATCATTGAAGCAGGTGCCGGCACACAGTCCCACCTGACACTCGAGGCATTGCCAAGTGGTTTTTGTGGGTTTGCTTGGTCGTCGAGTTGTGCGGGTGCACACATAGCACCTCTTCTGCATCCTTATTCGGCTGTTAGGACCCTGGAAAGGAAGGGCGACGAGCTGGTGCTTTCTGATGAAGTCGGCACACCCTATTCTGTCCATCATGCCTGGTCCTTGTAGTGGCCTCCCTGGTGTACCCGCATGTTTTACCAGGAGCTCATGTATCAGCTGCTTTTGGAAGGTCCGCAGGCTCTTGTACTTGACGACTGGACACCTCAAACGGTAGATGTTGTACGCGTTGAGGACAGACATATCTACTGTATGCAGGACAAACTTCTTGTACCACCTGCAAGATGTTCGCAGGCAGTCTATGAAGCCCATCTGCATGTCGGACTTGTCGACGAGGCGCATGTTCAGGTTGTAGTCCAGAACAGCAGCTGGTTTTGTGATAGGGTTCTTAGTTTTTCGGTCCACCTTCCCTGTGGGGACCATCTCTGCTTTGTGGCATGTGGTGAGGAGGTTGACCTTACGCTGGTCATGCCAGTGGATGGAGAGGATGGGGCCACTCTTCTTATGGAATATGTCCGTCTTCTTCGTTTTGGTTGGGTAGGCTGGCATGCCCTTCCTCTTCCCCTTCACTGTGCCGACAGTTCCGGTCTTGCGGTCATGGAGGTACTTGGCGAGGATAGGCGACGTGTAATAATTGTCAGTATAGAGGACGTGGTTGTCATGGAAGTACCTCTCCATCATCCTCTTTACCACAGCGCCGCCAAAACCAATGAGGGGGTCAATCTGGACTTCACCACCCTTGCCGCTGTAGACTATAAAGTCGAGCACATATCCCGTCTTGCAGTCGCAGAGGACGAAGAGCTTGATGCCGAAGCGGTGTCTCTTTGACGGGATATACTGTCGGAAGTGCAGCCTACCACGGAACAGGACCAGAGACTCGTCGATGCACAGCTTCTGAAATGGAATCAGGTAGGTGGAAAACCGATGACGTATCATGTCATACAGTTGCCTGATCTTCCAGAGTGTGTCGGGCTCGTGGACATGCATGTTATTTGTCAGGTGGAAATATGAGAGGATGTCGAAGTACCTATCCCTTGACATGAATTTGCCAAATGCTGGAGTCGTTGTGAGGTCGCCAGTTATCCAGTAGTCGGCCAGAACGTGCTTCTTTATGTGTGTCATCAGCATTGTGAGTGCCAAGAACACATATAATTCTGCCACAGTGAGAGCTCTCCATGCCACCATCTTTGCACTTGTCTTCCTGCCAAGAAAGTTTGAACATATAGCCTGGTGGTGATTTGTCTCTTTGACAAGGTATTCCATGACTTCATTGTCGTAGAAGCCACAGAAAAGTTCACTGGGGGTGGCATTTGGGCCACAGGGATATGCTGGTGACACCCCAGAACCCTGTTGTACCTCGTCAAAGGCAGGAAAATCTGGCACAAAATCCGCCCCATCTGACCACACAAACATTTCAGCAGGTCGAGGACGAGGACGTGGAGTTGCAGCAGGCACACGCCCTGGACGCCCTGGCACACGCCCTTGGCCATGCGGATGCCCAGGCGGACGCCCTGCACGCCCAAGCCCAGGGGCAGCGGCGTCGGCAGGCCGACCACGTCCACGACCTCGAGGTCCTTTGACTCTTCTTGTCGGGACTCGCTCTTCCTCTTCCTCTTCGTTTTCCTCTTCCTCAGGCGACGTCAGGTCATCTGGGGCAATGTTGGGGTCGTCAGCATCCTCTTCAGGAGACAACTCTGGTGAAGAATAGACCGGGCGTCGGCAGCGTGGGGCTGCGGGAGGTTGAGCAATGGGAGCCTCGGCCTCGGGAGTTGGGCTCCTTTTGCGGCTAGCCGGGGACTTTTCCGCAGGAAATAATGACCTACGATGCGGGGCCTGTGGTGACACACTGCGGGAGGCCAATGGCGCACTTGTAGAGGCCCTTTGGTCATCTTGAGGGACAGATGAAGCTGAGGGCTGTGGGTGGCCCTCCCGGCGTCCCGGGTCGAGGCGTCGTGACAAAGGAATGCGGGTGGTTGCTAGGCCTGGGTCGGCGTCACTCTCACTATCTACGCCTTCCCTCACTTTTTCTGCATCCCTGCGTGCTTTCTTGGCTGCACTTTTCACTAAAGACTTTTTATAGAAGTATTTACCCACTTTCAAGGGCGTACGGGCAGGCAAAGGGGAAGGTCCTGGCGTAGGGCTAGGGCTAGGCCTACCCGGACCTACGAAACTAGGCGAAGGGGTTGGCTCTAGCACACTTGGTACTTCAATAGCACCTTCCTCCACCACTTCCACATCAGGATCATCACTACTATCACCCCCCTCAAATAAATCCACATTGTCATCAGCACCAAATCCCACAAAATCGTCAATTTCGCTCCCACTTCTACTCTGAATATAGAGGTTTTTGTCCACAGAGCTTTCACCACTGCTCAAATCCTGGTTGAAAAGTGAACGGTGTATTGCACTGTCACTTAGCAAACGTTTCACTTTCCTTACTTTCCTTTTCTTCTCGGTTGGCAGAGGTGTAGATGTTGCAAGCGGGGTAGCACTGGGACGCGCGGGAGATTGCACAGTATCGGACGCGTCGGAATTCATTTTTTTGCTGTAGCTCTCAATGGCGGCAACGTAGGAACTGATAAGAGTGGTAGTTGAGGCTTGGTGGAGCTACGATCGCCCCCGCAAAGTAAAATTTGCCCGCGCGAAATTTAAAGCACGCTTTCAAGCAAATGCCTTACATAAGGCATACCGGGTTGCGGCCCTTCAGCCGCGCTGTCCTTACCTAAGGCAGCCCGGGTAGGAAGGGTTAAGGTGAAGTGAGGGATATGTCTATGTTCTACTGTCCAGTTTGTGAGAAGGGTCGCTGTTTGATTATAAAGCAAAAATACAGAATAGTAAAAATGTTGCGTCTCCTGCCGCCGCAGCCAACACCGTGAACGATTGCAGTAGTGCAAGTACTGGCACTGAGCTGGATACACAGGCCTAGTTTGCCTTTTTCCAGAGGATCTACTGTAAGAAACTGTAAGAAGTGAATCACAGGATTTTACCTTTGCTATATCTAAATTAGACTTTGCTGGAACACGTAGGGGTCCTCCGATAGTGTCACAGAGGGTACTAGCAGAACAGTACCGGGGCGGCTCAACTTGTAAACGCCAGAGTGGTGACATTTCTAAGGAGGTGATACCACTCTCAACCAACCACTGATAAGGGTAGGGGTGTCTGGAGACAGTCAGAGCCCTCTCAGGTACAACCTTTAGTTCAGATTCAGGACACGACTAGGGAGCGTGATAATGTACAAACAATCCCCTCGTCGGTCCAAGACTTAGCTTGGCCGATAAACGATCAGGTGCCGGAACCACGGCAATCGACGCCGGAAATTGTAGAAATACCGGAGGAGCAAGAGGACGTTGATCTGTCCTCAGCTCAACCAAGACCTAATGAGGAAGTGTCTGAGGATGGTTCTGAGTCCTCCAGAGAGTCCCATAGTAAGTGTTCAACGACATATGACCTAAATGAGATCTTACATAAAGTCATGCGCCAGTATTATATTCCTACTTCCCAAGGTCCTTCCACTACTATTCCGGTAACTCCCCCGATCGAGTCAACAGTGCGGCCATTAGAACCGACCGAAGTTAAGGCTCCCAATAAATCATTGCCTCCCGTTAACGTAAATCCGGCGAATATCACGGCAAGTGGCACGACAGTGCCCGCCTCTTTGACGATCACAAATGTTCGGGTGATCACGGAAATTACTCCTCCTCCCCTCGATAAACTCCCACAGAGGAGAGGCCCTATGCTTCTCTTGTACGGGCCAGACTGTTCATGGGTACCGGCTATCGCCCAGAACCCACATATGGCACAAACTATGGTATTGGGGGAGCTTACGGTCCCTAGTGACTGGACCATTGAGGTGAGTAAGAGCAAGAAACTGAGAGCCAAAGATGCGCAAGGACAACTATTGGATGTTACAATTAAGGCTATACCTAATGTATATTCCTCTGATTTCTTTGTATACTCTGCTACTCCTGCCTGGGCTGCACGACTCTTTGCGGACTGGTCACGATCTGACGGCGTGAATGACATAAAGTCACTCAACTCGCTGACACCGGAATTGGATACAATCCCGGTGCTCGATCAGTCACAACCCAGTCCTCCAGGTGAGGCAGGTAGGTGTGGGGCCGTGGGTGGACTGGGAAGCTGAGGCGCAACAATTTGCAGCCACTATTATAGGTTTGACTCCTGTAAGGAGATAAAGAAAACCTAATATTTAGTAGTGGCCCCGTAATCATTGACGATTATGCCTACTACATAAGGCACCCTCTTCAAACACTCATCCGCCGTAGTTTGAATCTACCGCGCAGAGCATAAAAAATTGAGGAGCCTTCATCATGAGCGCACGCAACCTCACTCATGGTTCAGTCATTATGAAATTGGGTTCTCACTACGAAAAAACTTTTTAACAAATAAAAAACAAAAAGAAAATAAGAATAACTATTCATAAGCTTTCCATATAATCGTGGATGTACTTGTGTGGATCTTTGACCAGGCGCTGACTCAGGCGTCATTCTTCCTTCACTGACATATCAAGTAAATCAAAATCCTTAATACATCAACGAATGGGAATGGGAAGGTCGGGAGGGCCCCAGTCGTCAATGATTATGGGGCCACTACTAAATATTAGGTTTTCTTTATCTCCTTACAGGAGTCAACCCTATAATTTATTAGTGGCCCCTCCATCATTGACAATTATGCCTGATATCTAAGACTGGAGAGGGACATTCGAAATCATATCATAACTCTAGCAAAAGCAGATAATCAAACAACCACATAGTATTCTTACTTCGAAAAGATATATATTTTGGCGCAGCACATTATATACAAAAAGGGGGTACAAGCAGGAGCGTGCTTCAAAGAAGCCTGCTTGATAAAAAAGGGTTAACTCTGAGATTCTGAGTACAGATCCGCCAGTTAATAAGGCACCCCACTTAAAATAAGTGGTGAAAAAAGTTTACATGTGCACATATAAACCCCATAAAACTAGTGGATATATCTTGCAAACAGTAAACTTCCGTTAATCCGAAGGGCAGGGGACCGGCCCTCGTTCGGATTAGTGGATTTTTCGGATTATCGGACTTTACCCCTATGAACCTGTGTATGACGAAAACATCGAGACATTAGGCCACCCAAATGACACAATGGTGCACACACACATATCATATGTTCATGAAATCACTTCAAAAGTTTACCATTGTCATTGTAGCCTATTACCTACTTCAAAACATTCAGATTAATGGTCAAAGGAATCTGCTGATATAAACGTCTTCTTCTTCTTCCGTCTACTAGCAAGTTTGTCTTGCTCTTTAAGATCAGATGTGGTTCGGGAAGTAATGCCTTAACAACGGCACCTCCCTGAGAAGTTCTTGTAATTTTCCTTTTGTGATTTTCCTTTTGTGATGTGCTCTGTTATATTATATTGTATTGAAAGCACCCTTGTCTTGTTGTCTTGAAAGCACCCTTGGGACGCTCCGATCACTGAACTATAAATAGTAGCGTATCGGAACGTCCAAAGGTGCGTTTTCAAGCTCAAGGCTAATACATCCAAAGGTGCATTTTCAAGCTCAAGACTGAATGCGCTTGCAGAAAATGCGGTGCAAGCCAGTAGCGCATCGGAGCGTCCCAAGGATGCGTTCAAGAGCAAAACAAACTCTCTAGCAGACGATGTGGAAGAAGAAGAAGAAGAAGGTGTTTACGTTTATATCAGTAGCTTCCTTTGACCATTAATCTGAATGTTTTGAAGTAGGTAATAGGCTACAATGACAATGGTAAACTTTTAAAGTGAATTCATTAACATATGATATGTGTGTGCTCCATTATGTGTCATTTGAGTGGCCTAATGCCTCAAAAAGGGGACTTTGGGACTTCTTGAAATTCGGACCATCGGGAGAATTCGGATTTGGCCTCAAATTGAAAAATTCGGACTATTGGGAGATTCGAATCATCGGTCGTCGGATTAACAGACTTTTACTGTATATCCAATGCTTAAAATTAGATTGCTTCACAGCCAAAAACTACTTACAACAACACTGTTGTTTGTACTACAATTGTACTAGCACAATTTCCTGTAATGAATAGTACAGAGAATTTTTTATATAACAACACCCATAAACAGTATCACAGCTCACATACTCCGGCGGGGTCTAGGGTGTCCTATGATACACTGACTGCACCCCCCCCCCCCCCCCCCCTTTTCTTGAAATTAAAAAAAAAAGTGACTTAGGGGCCACATAGACCCTCTGCCTTAAAGCTATACATGGCAAGGAAGGTTTGTCTAGAGCTACTGAAAGGTATCGAGTCAAAAACTTATGATTAGAGGCCCACAACTGTGTGGACGTAATATCTTCAACATAATTTTTGTTAAGGAAACGTAAAGAGGCTGCCCACTTGCGTAAATCGTGAGCCCTACCCACAATGCCGGGATTACTCTCTTTAATGACCTCGACCAAGAGAGAAGTCAGTTTACGTTTCATCAAGCGTTTACCCGTACTTGCTACCCATAAAGCACCCTGGTGATTTAGAGGTGCCACTCTCAAATATTTGGTTAGAGCTTGCACTGGACATAAATTATGGTGCACCTATCCCCTTTTCAACGCCGGCACCGTGAACTCTGAAAACACGTGTTCACTGTGCTCATTCTTGGCTATGAACCCTGGGGAAGGTGCAATGCACCTGTTCCAGTCTGTCACCAGTGCGTCTGGCCCGCCGGCCGGCGTTATCGTCCGGCGGGTGAGGTAAAGTGGGAGTTTGTGATTCTCCTCTCACGCAAACAGATCCACTTGTGGACGGTAAGGCTCTGCAATCATTTGATCGAAAATGTTTTGCTTGAGTGCCCACTCTACTGTTGTGCTCTGTCTCCGAGACAGCGCGTCTGCCCAGACGTTTGCTACGCCTGGGAGATATGATGCATGAAGATGAATGTGCAGCTCGTTGGCTAGCACAAAAATCTTTTCTGACATGTCTAGCAACTTCCGAGACCTCGTTGACCCTTGTTTCTGAATGCAGTGAACTGCATTGAGATTGTCCATCCTGAAGGCCACCGACTTTCCCCGTAAAGTAGAGCCGTGAACCTGAAGGAAATACAAGGGGACTAGTAACTCTTTTACATTTATGTGAGAGGTTTCTGAAGGGGACCAAAGCCCTTGACCCTGATGCCCGAGGTTTGACTGAAAGCCCCAACCTATCGTCCCTGACGCATCCGTGTCCACCCATACCGTCGGCGGAGGAGAGGTCCATGACATGACTGAGTGCAATATTTCCCTCTTCGCCCAGACCGCTAGTAAGCTGTGTATTAATGTTGGGATAGGCCATAATAAAAATAAGATAAGAATGGGAGAATGCTAGCCGAGAAGCAAGAGAGAGTCGAAAGATGGAGGGAGTACTTCAGTGAGTTGCTAAATGTAAGGAATGAAGAGCCAGCAAACATAGCTGGATATGGTATGGGAGGGAGAAGAAGAGAAGTAGTGGAGGAGGAGGTGGGGATCAGGAGGTCAGAAGTGTGGGAAGCCATGAAAAGAGTGAAGTTGGGGAAAGCACCAGGAACAGATGGAGTGTGTGGGGAAATGTTGAGGTATGGTGGTGAGATAGTGATAGAATGGGTATGGAAAATGTGCAAACTAGCATGGGAGAAGGGGAGTGCACCCGATGACTAGAAGACTGGCATAATATCCCCCTATATAAGGGCAAAGGGGAAAGAGCAGTGTGTGGTAACCACCGAGGAATATGTCTTCTAAGCGTAGTAGGGAAGGTATACAGTAGGGTAGTGATTGAGAGAGTGAGAACGGAGAAATGGATAGGCGACGAGCAGGGAGGTTTTAGGAAGGGAAGAGGATGTGTAGATCAGATTTTTACCCTGAATTGTGTTGTGGAGAAGTATCTGGAGAAGAAACAAAAGGTGTATGTTGCCTTTATGGACTTGGAGAAGGCCTATGACAGAGTGGATAGAGAAGGTTTGTGGAAAGTACTAAGAATATACGGAGTAGAGGGCAAGTTGCTGAAAGCAGTGAAGAGCATGTATGAGGGTGCAAAGGCGGCAGTACGTGTGGAGAGTGAGCAGAGCGAGTTCTTTGACCTGAATGTTGGTTTGATACAGGGGTGTGTGATGTCCCCGTGGTTGTTTACTGTATTATTTTTATTAATCTCACCACCACACCCCCAATGAAATTAATTAAATATATGGATGGAGTCATGAAAGAAACACTATCAAGAGCAGTGGATGTTGGTGTATCGCTGAAAAGGGAGGGAATTGAGTGGAAGCTACCTATACTGCTGTTTGCGGATGATACAGTTCTGATGAGTGATAATGAATGGGAGTTGCAGGGTCTGGTAAATGAGTTTGGAACAGTGTGCGAAAAACGGAATTTGAAGGTAAATACGGGGAAGAGCAAGGTTATGGTCTTCGAAAGGGGTGAAGTCACAGAGTGTGAGGTGAAGCTGAACGGTCAGGCTATGGAGATCGTCAACTCTTTTAAGTATCTGGGCAGTGTGTTGAGTAAAGATGGGACTATGGATGAAGAAGTGCGGGAGAGGGTACAACAGGGGAAGAGGGTTGTAGGAACGCTAAAAGCAGTAACAAGAAATAGGGTGGTCAGTATGGAAGTGAAGAAGTCCTTGCATGACAGTGTGGTAATCCCGACACTGACTTACGGAAGCAAAGCATGGACGTTGGTTGAGAGACTCGGACCAAGAGTGAGAGCAGTGGAAATGAATTACTTAAGGAGTGCGTGCGGAGTTACATGGAGGGATAGACAGACTAATGAGGAAGTAAGAAGGAGGTGTGGTGTGGAGGTAGATGTGCTGGAAAGTGTGAAAAGGAACAACT
>JBAKBP010028639.1:0-28282 GCA_037953745.1 Lithodes maja | reverse complement strand
CTCAGTACCGCCTTAGACACCGCATAGTAAACACTAGCCACTGAGGGTCCACGACAGTGGAGAAATGCATTTGGCATAATTTTAACATATTTCTCCCTATTGTCTTTGCAAATATCTTATTGGCATATTTTTAACGTATATTGTCCATTTTTTTTTTTTTTTTTTGATAAATGATTAAGCATATGGCATGAATAAATTGTTTATCCTTTTTAAGTACACTCCGCATAGTTAAGCTTCGATCATTTATTTACAAAAAGTTGGCATCAAGCATATCTAAAACTATATCTTGAGCCACAGACCATTTATATTTTTCCCACAAAGTTTGTTTCTCTGCACTATATATCTCTTTTCAGTATATATACTGTATATATATATATATATATATATATATACCGTATATATACATAATTATATATATATATATATATATATATATACCGTATATATACATAATTATATATATATATATATATATATATATATATATATATATATACCGTATATATACATAATTTTATATATATATATATATATATATATATATATATATATATATATATATATATATATATATATATATATATAGGCAATTTAATAAGCAATAATAAATAATTAATACATTACAGTATATAATAATTTAATTGTTTTGTCGGGCTATAATAGTTAAAGCTCGTGATATAGTCTTTACTAACATCCAGATCTGGACTTATAGACCGTAAATAATCCCAACAGGGACTTCCCGAACACGTTCTTAAAATCACAATTAAGTATTCAACTAGGTACTACAGAACTCAGTGACAACACACATGTGAATTATATACACAAGTTTTATCAAAGGCATAGAAATAGTATCTTCACTTATTGGCTTGGTTTATAGGAATAATTCAGGCTATAGTATTACCTTGATAATTATGGGAATTATAAGGTAACGAAGTGAATATATAATAGTAGAATAGACCAAAGTGAGATCAATTTTACTTCAGTGGTGGTGATAAACAAAACAGGAAATATGCAATTAAATAAACACATGACCTATAGCATCAACCCTTAATAATAATAATGATGCGGGTCAAGTGTCTTACGTGAATGAAACAACAGTAATGGTAATTATACAATCTCGATACAAGGGGAAGATGAATGAATTGAGAGTTCAAATAAATACACAGGCAGTGGGAGCGAGGTGTAGGAGTGGGGCGCGCGCGCCTGAGCTAGGCAAACGCTCTCAAGTTAATGCGACCTTTAATCAGCTAGCATGTCAGGTCATGCGTTCTACTGTGAAGTTGGAAAATACAAATCTAGTTTGTGTAAATATGAACTTAATCTCAGAGATATTATGATGAAACTGGGGGCAATGTATTGTTTAATTATTTTCACAATTTACTATGTACATAGCTCAAATTGTGTAATTTATGATTTGAACTTTATATTCACTTCAATCGAACGTATGCAATAATTACGAACTCAGTCGAGGAATTCAGATGTAAGGTTAGGAATACAATTATGAATCAACTATAGAGAAATATCTAATAATTGCATATAAAGACAACGTCTAATTAACCAAATGAGATTAGTTAACAGATGTCCTAGAAACGCTTATAATGATAATAGCGTGAATGATAATTAATACAATATTAATTATGCTAAAAGTGACGCACAAGACGAAGTTGTACTGCGGAAATACTCAGAAGGGTATTAACAAGATGTCTGAACGAGTTAACAGAGTCTTAATAAGAATTCACCTTAATAATCATCATTAATCATCATTCGAGATGATGGAAAAATTAGATAATCGACTCTATGCAATGCTAGAATTCCTAGACAGTAAGAATCAGAATAATCTACATCAGTATTCAAATGAACGGTAATACTAGTTCATAAAATAATTACAAAAACAATTAAGTAATTGCACGTAAATATGGGGCTGGGAAAGTTTCTATGTTAAAGTGAATGACAGAACTTCACAACAGAGACTGAGATAAATTAATTATGAAATTGGGCATAGGTTTTAGGTAATAAGTTATGAGTTAAGAAGGGGAATCAAAACACGAAATACACTTCGACCTCAACTTGTAACATACATAACAGAATACATATACTAGGAAAATCTGTGAGTGCGTGGTGAGATGAATTAATTAACACGAGTATATAACGTATGCGTAGGACATTCTATGGGATATTTAAATCAGATGAATCTAGGATCTTGAACACAGATCTAGTTAAGAGTGAATATCAGTTTCAGAAGGATTAACACATATGCAACTAAGGATCTTGGGCACAGATCTAAATATAATCTCACGCTTACACAATTCACATATTTTAACCTATACCTTGACAAAAATAATCACAACGTAAGATATACAGAGACACTTAGGGTAATGTTGGAGGGTAGAGAGATAGCAAGGCTGGCCGACGTAGATCGTAGGTTCGTGGAGCAGCACTTCAGGGGGGTAGGGCGTCACTCGAGCAGGACTTCAGGTTCCAGACTTCAGAGGGCACCACAGGTCTAGCACTCTCTCCGGCAGGGGGCAGGTTTGGGGCAAGCTTCTGCTGTTGTTAGCTGTTCTGTCCTTTTCAGGCTGAGTACAGTACTACAGTGGATTTTTGCATACTTTTCCACCAAATCTTTGAGGTATTATCTGACTTAATTCTTGACTCTTTTATACAGTTTCGCGGTAATAGGGGTATTGTGAATTCGTTGTGATTGAGTTGTGAGGTTTAATACTTATCGTAGACATAGCTGGTTAATAATTATAGGATTACTTATATATTAGGTAACACATTTACATCATACATGGCATTTATATTACTTATTCTTGGAGAGATCTTACTTATAAGGATTACATCATTCTCCAGGCTCTTAGACAGACTTGGATATTGCTCGCCTATTTTTGCTTCTTCCCTGGAGGTTATTACATCTACAGGACCGTCATAACTGGTACTCTTGCTCAGGTCCATTTGTACCTGTAAGCTTCCGGTCGCTGGTGTTTAACTTGCATAAACATGCCTTCATCATATTGCAGATCCAGAACTGGAGGGGATGCTGTCCTGTGATTGGCTGGTGTGGTTTGAAACCAGGGCTGTGGTTGACTGGGACAATTTCCTATGCTCATAACTGCTGCTTGGTCCCATAGAACATGAGAAGGTCTGGGCGGCGGGGGTGACTCCTGCATTTTCTTGTCTCTCTTCTGCTTCCGTGTTGTTGGTTTATCTTGTGGATCCAGTTGCAGGCTGGCAATTCTGCAACTGGCTTTTGCATTTGGCTGTAGCAACCCCGTCATTTCACCACTATCGGGGAGGAAAAAGTCGCGACCTCGCGCTTGAAGAATGTAGGATCGGGTGGTGGTTGTGTTCATGAAGGGTGTCAGGTTTTGTAAAGTGAGCAGCCATAATGTGGTCGGGACGTCCATCGGTTGGTTGACATCCATAGTCAGGTTTACTTGGAGAGGTACTTCGGCGTGAGCAGCTAGTTGTATCAGTTGGTTAGGAGTTTTCACAGGTTTTGGTTTGATGCCATCAAAAATGGGTACACTGTTTACTTTCATTGTTGGTGGAGTCGCCGAAGGGGTCGCTGTAGGAGGAGGTGTCCTTGGAGGAGGTCTGGTCACTGCTGGATGGAGAGCAGTAGTGACTCGGACAGGGATGGCTGGTGATGAGTGCTTGGAGGTAGGTGCGGCTGGACCAGGTAGGGGTGACCTCGCATTAGTTGGTGTGGCTATCAGTGGAGCTGGCAAGATAGGTTTGGGGTGACCTCGCCGGATGTATGTAGGTTTGAAGGAAGGCGCCCATTGTTGAGGGGGCACCACACGTCGACCAGATCTTGTGCATGTAGGGTTAGATTGAGTAGGAATTAGTGAAGGTGTAAAAACACGTGATTGTGGGGAAGGTGAAGAAGCAGAGCTAGAAGATTGTGATGGTTTATTGGTTATGTTATGTCTGGGACGGATTAATGGAGAAGGTCGTGAGTTATAAGATGATTGAGGAATGGCCCTGGTAAGTACTGGAAGAGGGCGTGTCACTGGTTTAATTTGGGATTGGGATCCGGAAGGGACTGGTGATTTTCGTTTAGATGGATAAGATTGGGGACCAGAAAGATTAGAAACAAGATGTATAGGTAAAGAAAGAGGCAAAGAAGAGGGAGGGTGAGGAGCGGAAGTGACAGGTGGAGTAATGAGATTAGGAATGTTGGCAATTATGGGAGTTGTAGGTAGAGTACCTGAGGATTCTGAAACGTTAGGTACACTGACAGATGGTGAGGCCTGAACAGGTAAAGAGAGTGGTTGATGACCAACTTAAGAAGGAAGGATTGAAGGAGCCGAGACAGTGCGGGTAGGTAGAACAGGGATGGGTGTGTACACAATAGGGGGTGGGCGTGGCTGTAACAGGGGGTGGGTGTATGAGCTAGAGTGTTCAAATCTGGAAGGGTTATTTGTTTGCGGATGGGTGTCACAGGTAGAGTGAGGTCAGGTAAGGCAGGTTCTGTGGATCCTAAATTCTGGTTATTAGTTGCAGGCAATGTGTCATTCTGAATGGCGTCAGCAAGCAAAACTATATTCTCATTAATAGGCTGAAATCTACGGACATGCCTGTTACGATATGTGCGCGACTCACCAAAATAATTGATGATAACCTGGTAGCAGTTTGGAACAGACAAAATTCCAAAAGGTCCTTTAAACCTGGGTTTGAGCTTGGATGGTACTGGTAAGTGGGCAACCATAACTAGATCACCAATACAGTGAGGGCTGGACTTGGGAGTTTCATCAGGTTGCAGATCTTGCACATACTGAATTTGTCGTAGTCGATTCTTGAGATGTGCTAGAGACTGGTCGAAATTGGAGGAGGGCTCATACGGGGCAGCTAGATGACGAAGGGGAAGGAGAAATGGTGCCACTCCAAATACTCGCTCATGGGGTGCTATTCCGTCTTCTCAAGGGCAAGTGTTGATCCCCCATTGCACGATACGAACTTGGCTGGACCAATCTTTGGAATCCATTTGTTGCAACCGGGTTCGGATTTGATTGGCTATAGTTCTGTGGCTTCTCTCGCAGATTGAATTCCCTTGAGGCCAGTATGGGGAGGAACGACTTATTTTGAAACCACACATCATCGATAACTGCGACCATATGTGACTGGTAAATTCTGGGGCATTATCGGAATGGATTGCTTCTGGTAGTCCAAAATAAGGGAAGACATGCTGAATAAGTGATTCAGCTACTGCAATGGCTGAATCATCTTTTGCTGGACATGCAATGACATACTTGGAGAACGTGTCCACAAAAGTGATGATATATTTGAAACCGTGACTATTTTCTAATGGGCCCATCACGTCTACTGCAAGCAATTGCCAAGGTTTGGAGGCAATTAATTTTCCGGATGGCCCAGCTGTGCGGGTTCTGTCCTTTCCCAACGCACATGCTTTGCATGACTCAGTGATGCGTTTTGCGGTGACATAAGGTGATGGGGTCCAGTAAACTTGTTGGAAGGTGGAGATGAGCTTTCTTTGTGCAAGATGGATCCCATTATCCGTATGAATGGACTGCATCGTGGGTAAGGCAGCTTGTGGAGTTATTACAATTTTACCTTCCAAGGTAAAAAAGTTATCACCTCGCCTGGTTAGTCGGTTGAAAATTTTCCTTGGCATCCAGTCTGGCTTGTTTTGCTGTTGATATGCTTGTAGAAGATCCTGTTGACTGTTGCTTGATGAGTCCTGATGATGAATAGCGAGAATGGTGTGTGCTGGTTCGTCGTGGTGAGGTGCAGATTCAGAGGGGGATAATGGTAGACGAGAAAGTGCTCCGCATTAGTATGTAACTTTCCTGGTCTGTTTGCAATCTCTATGTCAAATTCTTCGAGAGATTCCCTCCACCGGACTGTCATAGCATTTTTGGTATCTGATTTTCGCAGCCAATGAAGGGCGTGGTGGTCGGTGATGATGGTGACCTTGACTCCGGCCAGATACACTTTGAAATACTGTAAAGCCCAAATAATGCCGAGACATTACCGTTTGGTTACAGGGTAATTAATTTCAGCCGGGTTGAGGGTGCGGCTGGCACATGCAATGATATGTTCCTTGCTGTCTCTGGTCTGTCCTAATACGGCCCGAATGCCAAATTGTGACACGTCAGTGTACAACCGGAACAGCTGGGTGTAGTCAGGAAATGAGACCACCGGAGATGCAACTAATTTGGTCTTGAGATCATTGAAGGCTTGAAGTCGTAAATCTGTCCATAAAAAGGGCACATCTTTTCTTGTGAGGTCATGTAGAGGTTTGGCAATGGTAGCAAAGTTCTTCACAAACCTTCTGTAATAGGAGACTAAACCAAGGAAAGCACATACACCTGATAGCTTCAAGCTTACTTGGGTCAGGTGCAATTCCTTCTTCCGAGACAATGTGTCCAAGAAAGTTTCCCTTGGTTTTTGCTAGAGTGCATTTGGCAGGTTTTAGTTTCAGGTTAGCATCTCGGATTAATTGAAATACTTGTTGGAGTCGTTGCAGATGTTCTACCCAGGTTTTACCGAACACAATGATGTCATCAAGGTAAGCTAGGCAAGTTTCCCAGGTTAGTCCTTGTAGCACCGATTCCATCAGTCTTGAAAATGTAGCTGGACCATTACATAACCCAAAAGGTAACACAGTGAACTAATGCAGGCGTCCTTGGCTGGTGGAAAATGCTGTTTTTTGTTGATGTTCCGGCAAGACAGGTACTTGCCAGTAGCCAGCTTGCAGATCTAGAGTAGTGAACCATTTTCCACCAAGTAATGAGTCGAGAGAGTCATCAATCCTGGGAAGGGGTGTAGCGTCTTTAATGGTGACGTCATTAAGTTGCCGGTAATCCATGCCAAACCGGGTTGATCCGTCCTTTTTACGGACCAGTACCACCGGAGAAGACCAAGGGCTGGTAGAAGGTTTTACAACCCCTGTGACGAGCATATCTTGGACTAGCTTCTCCTCTTCCTGTCGTTCAATCAGGTTTTTTCTCCTAATTGGTTGCTTGATGGCGTGTCCCACGGTGTGAATGGGATGATGCAACGTGTCCGTTTTCCCCATATCTCGGCTGGAGGTAGCGAAAATATCTTGATAGGAAATTAGGAGGTTTCTGAGGTCAGTTTGTTGGTTAGAAGTGAGAGTGGAGGGTATGTCAGGAAGTTTTTTTTTTATAGGGAGGTGAAGATTCAGAGGGAACAGAGAATTCGTCTGAATACATTTCTAGGTCGCCAATGGAAATGCCCTTAGGCAGAGCGATAGGTTTGTCTGATATATTGGCAATTTTGATGTAATTCATCTGGTGTGGTAGCAAGCAAGGAGCGGTTAGGCATACCCCATTGAAAGGGCTTTGGAGGTGTGGGGTCACAAGGACATTTCCTTGAAAGGTAGGTACTAATGGTACCCAATTTTCGTGATGAGGGTGAACTGTAATAGAGAAGGAAACTATAGCTTGAGAAATTACATGTGGTTGAAGAGGGGTACTTTCTTGAGTATTTTGGGGTGCAGCAGTGATAGGTAGGGGTATATGCAAAGTTGTGGATTTTAGCTGCTTCAAGTTGTCATTAGAGTTTTGTTTTTCAGGTTTGGAAGGTGGATCATAAGATAAGGTTCGGTGCCTACAATTTATTGAGGCACCTAAAGATATCAACAAATCGAGACCTAAATATCCATCATATTTAGACTCACTGGGGTTGTATATCACGAAAGAGTGATGGACTCCGTGATTGGGATGAGGTGTGTTAACATATAATGGGAGTGTTTGACCAAGATTAGGAATCACTTGATCATTTGCACTAATTAATATTATGGAGGAAGACTGCATTTGTCCAAAAACATGCTTATGTTTCTGAAAAAAATGGAATGAATAAGCAAGAACGGGAAGCCACCGTATCAATGAGGAGTCGAACTTTCACCCCATTCAGCGTGATTTTGTGGTACACCGGAAGTCCGTCATCCGATGTCCCATCATGAGCCCCCGCCATGGTTACGACTATTTGTTTGGGGGCCAGCCTAAAAGTCCTGTGGATCTGGCTGGATAATTTCAGGCTGATATGTCTCTAGTTCTCCTTCTGCTTCTCCTACTTCAATTCCGGCCGTCCCGTCGTCAATAATGGTAGCAATCTGCCTCGGCTTGATCCAGGGGATCTGTGTCCACCAACTTGAAGTCCTGGTCCTCTTCCTTGTGAGATCGTTGAAAGACCTCTTGAGAGACCAGAGCATGCAGGGCCCGGAGCAGGGTTTCCAGTCTGCTGGACGAATTCGGGCCCAGTTCTCGGCTTTGTCTGCTGCCCGAGGAGCTACTGGACTACTGCTGGGTGTTGTGTTAGTGGAGGGGTGGGTGGTGGCTCTACTTATCACAGAAATTTGGTTGGCTTGTTCCCTGGACTTTCTCAATGCCATGATTCTTCTGATCACAGGCAGATCCGCATCGTAGTTTGTTGGTTCAATTATTGAGAGGTGATCGGCCACGGGGTCAGGCAGGATTCTTACCAAGGATTTTAAGATTATTTTCTTCCTCTGTGCGCTAATTTCTTCAGGAAATGCCGTCAATGCGACCTGTTGCAATTTCTCAACAGTATCATCCAAGTCTCCTTTAAACTTGACTTCATGGAACTTCTTGTCAGCATTGGTTTGTCCCAAAACTGGATTGATTGCGGTTCTTACATATACCTCAAACTGCGCCCAGGTTAACCCAGGCAAATTGTCGTGCACATACCCCGACACTTTAGTTGCATATTTCCCTAATTTCACCACAATTGTATGGATCTTGGAAGCATCCTCGTTTCCGAACATAATGTCCAGCACCGGTTTGACTATTTCCAGGTAGGTATAAATATCATAATCCTCAGGCTTGAATGCTGGGATATCAAGAGACCTAGCAGCTGCCATGATGAATAATGTAAATACACTAATTGAATACAGAAAAAACAAAATTTAGAGATAAGAACACTCATGTTGGTAGCCGTATTGAGACACCGCTACCACCAGTGTTTTGTCGGGCTATAATAGTTAAAGTTCGTGATATAGTCTTTACTAAAATCCAGATCTGGACTTATAGACCGTAAATAATCCCAACAGGGACTTCCCGAACACGTTCTTAAAATCACAATTAAGTATTCAACTAGGTACTACAGAACTCAGTGACAACACACATGTGAATTATATACACAAGTTTATTCAAAGGCATAGAAATAGTATCTTCACTTATTGGCTTGGTTTATAGGAATAATTCAGGCTATAGTATTACCTTGATAATTATGGGAATTATAAGGTAACGAAGTGAATATATAATAGTAGAATAGACCAAAGTGAGATCAATTTTACTTCAGTGGTGGTGATAAACAAAACAGGAAATATGCAATTAAATAAACACATGACCTATAGCATCAACCCTTAATAATAATAATGATGCGGGTCAAGTGTCTTACGTGAATGAAACAACAGTAATGGTAATTATACAATCTCGATACAAGG
This sequence comes from Lithodes maja, assembly GCA_037953745.1. Taxonomy (NCBI): domain Eukaryota; kingdom Metazoa; phylum Arthropoda; class Malacostraca; order Decapoda; family Lithodidae; genus Lithodes; species Lithodes maja. The sequence continues at coordinate 18,825 of JBAKBP010028639.1, read as the reverse complement.
GGAAGATGAATGAATTGAGAGTTCAAATAAATACACAGGCAGTGGGAGCGAGGTGTAGGAGTGGGGCGCGCGCGCCTGAGCTAGGCAAACGCTCTCAAGTTAATGCGAACTTTAATTAGCTAGCATGTCAGGTCATGTGTTCTACTGCGAGGTTGGAAAATACAAATCTAGTTTGTGTAAATATGAACTTAATCTCAGAGATATTATGATGAAACGGGGGGCAATGTATTGTTTAATTCTTTTCACAATTTACTATGTACATAGCAAAGTAATGGTGTGTAATAGAGGTGATCGTAGGGTGAATCTAGATGTGACGTTAGATGGGGAAATATTAGAACAAGTTAAGTGTTTTAATTATCTAGAAGGAACGATAAGCAGGAATGGACGTATGGAAATGGAGGTAAAACAGAGAGTATGTGAAGGAAGGAAAGTTTTAGGAGAAATAGGAAATAAGTGGAAGGTAAGAAATCTCGGAATGAAAGTTAAAAGTGCAATGTATCAAGGAATTGTTTTGCCAACAGTGATGTATGGGGCTGAGACATGGGCTCTGTAGGCAAAGGAGAGAAGAAAGCTGGATGTGATGTAGATGAGCTGCTTGAGGAGTATGTGTGGAGTTATTCGTAGAGACAGATTGAGGAATGAAGTGATACGTAGGAGAGTGGGGCAGCAGGAATATTTGTCAGCCAGAGTGGACATAAGGGTGCTGAGCTGGTATGGTCATGTTGAACGAATGGAAGATGAAAGGCTTACAAAGAGAATATGTGAGTCAGATACAAGGGGAGATAGAGGGGTAGGAAGACCCCCATTGAGATGGAGAGACTGTGTAAGACAAGCTTTGGGTGATAGAGGAATGACTATAGATCAGGCAAAGGAAGTGGTAATAAACAGGAATGAATGAAGAATGCTTGTGAATAGATGAGCGAACACGCGGTCATTTGGGGAAAGGGGTCGGGCGCCAGTTGGACTAAATAATAGTCAGTAAGGCGCCTGGCCCGGGGAGCTGGTATATATGAAGGGTGCTCCTGGAAGTGTGGTAGGCGGGCTTGCGGTTTCGGCTCGCTGCATTTCTGCCTGCTGAGACCGGAACCTCTCCGGGTGGTCGGAGGCCGGGGGAGTGCTGGAGGGACCTTGGTGATCCCTGGTCTCTGGGTCTTCTCCTGGGTGACCTAGATGTGTGTGAATTTGTGTTTTGTTTTTGTGTGTTCATTGTTTTCTGTTGTGTTGCGTTGTCCCTATTCGGGCTCTGTCTTGAGTCGCCCCCCCCCCCCCCCTGAGTACATACATACAGTACATGCATACATTATTATTATTATTGTTGTTATTATTATTATTATTATTATTATTATTATTATTATTATTTTACGCACACACACACACACACACAGATAAAACAAAATATACGATGGGTGAAGTAATAGTTCCATAAATACAATTATTGCCAAACCCAATACTAATTAACAGCACCCATTAACACTCGTAAATCCCCAGATGACTGATTTATGGGTAATTTCATAACGTTTATTCGTCTATGATGCATTTTGCAATCGCAAAATGCTATTCGTTATGTAAAAAATAAATAAAAAACGTTAGACCCCTTTCAAGATAAATTTGTAAATGTTTAGGTAGAAAAATGTCCCGACCGAAGGCCGGTTCCTCCTTGCCAGGATAAAATCTGCACCTACATGGCACGAAATGTCCTAATATTGAAAAAGAGAAGGGGTGAAATGTCTTACAATCTCAAAACTAATAGGGTTAAATATGAGGGAGAAGGGAGTCCATACAAAGCAATCATCTCTCCTTAGAAGCAAATAAGGCCACAACAACTCTCCAAAACGTCGGATCAGCTGGTGTGGATTGAGTTATGTGGATCAAAAAGATCAAAAGATACTGTTTATGTGACATTTATCTCTTTCTGTAAGATGGCAATTTCTTTACGTGTTTAAGGGGAGATTTGTATTTATTGGTTTAATGGTTTATCTATTGATTGCTTATTTTGTTTGAGTTTCCTCCCTAGACCTCCATCGAGCTTTAAAATGGTACCCCCTTCAATATAAGTTTATGTCTATTTCGGCCGATTCCACTTAAAGTGTAAGCTATCTATCGTTCGCCAGAGCGATAGATAGATCGACACCTAATGACTCGAAAGGTCTTAGAATTGCAAACTAATGGGCGAATGTCTCAACGTCTCAAAACTAATGGGTTTAAACATGTGGGAGAATGGGCCCCCACCCTTAAGTTAAGTTAGAAAGGAGCTGTTAGTTTTAGGGTGCTCTTTTATTATTAGAGGACCGCTAGGACACAACCAATTATCCACTTTTGTCCTATGTGTATGAAGGAGACAAAATACAAAGCTGCCTGTAACAAGTGTCTCCCCCAAAGCTGAAAGAGTGAGAGAGCCAAAATAAGGGAGCCCACCTCGATTTTCTCTCTTTCTCTCCCTCTCTCTTTGGCTTGTATCCATTCGGCACCATTCAGCCTACTGTTTTAAGACGTTTACCTCCATCCAGGTATCAATAATTTCCTGGCGAGCGGTAGTTAGCCAGCATATATATATTTTTGTTTTACAGCAAGCTAAATTTGTACATGATTTGCTAGAAAAATGTCTCCGGCGAAGCCAGATTTCTCCATACAATGCTGGCTCGCTATCGCTCGCCAGGAAAAAATCGACACCTGGATGGGGATAAACGTCTTAAAAAAGTTGGCTGAATGGGGCCAATTGGATACAAGTCAGAGAAAGAGAGAAAAGGAGAGAAAACAAAAACAGTGACCCCTCTTAGAACAAAAATGGTGTACAGTATTGGAAAGAAGAGTGGTGTGCATTTTAGTGTAGTGAAATGGATAGGAGGAGAAGATGTTTGTGAGAGCTAGCTGGATTACTCTCTGTGTAGATGAGGCACAAACAGAATCAGTGAGGGAAGCCAGACAAATGAAACAGGAGTTCCAGTAACTCCTCATCACATAGCTATGAGACCTCCTCTGGGTATTGCCCTGCTCAATTGGTGTTTACTACTTACCTCCCAAAGACAAGATCTGATTACACATTTTTTTCTGTTTTTTGGCTATGATTAGGAAGGGTATAAGGAAATCAGAGGGTTAATTGAGATAGTCTTCATAGACTCTTTACCCTCATCATTCCCACAGCTCCTTCCTAATTTGTCTAAAATTGTCTAATGATAGCCAGAATAAACTGTCTAAATGCGTCATAATCTTCAAAGGGTAAACCATTTAACAACATTCTATAAATTAAGCAAAATTATGTTAAGCAATGCCATAATTATGTTAAGCAATGCCATAATTATGTTAAGCAATGCCATAATTATGTTAAGCAATGCCATAATTATGTTAAGCAATGCCATAATTATGTTAAGCAATGCCATAATTATGTTAAGCAATGCCATAATTATGTTAAGCAATGCCATAATTATGTTAAGCAATGCCATAATTATGTTAAGCAATGCCATCATTATGTTAAGCAATGCCATCATTATGTTAAGCAATGCCATAATTATGTTAAGCAATGCCATAATTATGTTAAGCAATGCCATAATTATGTTAAGCAATGCCATAATTATGTTAAGCAATGCCATAATTATTTTAAGCAATGCCATAATTATGTTAAGCAATGCCATAATTATGTTAAGCAATGCCATAATTATAGTTTAGTAATTATGTTAAGCAATGCCATAATTATAGTTTAGTAATTATGTTAAGCAATGCCATAATTATAGTTTAGTAATTATGTTAAGTAATGCCATAATTATAGTTTAGTAATTATGTTAAGCAATGCCATAATTATAGTTTAGTAATTATGTTAAGCAATGCCATAATTATAGTTTAGTAATTATGTTAAGCAATGCCATAATTATAGTTTAGTAATTATGTTAAGCAATGCCATAATTATAGTTTAGTAATTATGTTAAGCAATGCCATAATTATAGTTTAGTAATTATGTTAAGCAATGCCATAATTATGTTAAGCAATGCCATAATTATAGTTTAGTAATCTCTATGAGTATATCATTAGCATGCCATTACTATGAGTATATCATTAGCATGCCATTACTATGAGTATATCATTAGCATGCCATTACTATGAGTATATCATTAGCATGCCATTACTATGAGTATATCATTAGCATGCCATTACTATGAGTATATCATTAGCATGCCATTACTATGAGTATATCATTAGCATGCCATTACTATGAGTATATCATTAGCATGCCATTACTATGAGTATATCATTAGCATGCCATTACTACGCAATACCAGGGAGAAAATTCTAGATGCTTAAAGGATATTTATATTTACTAGATATTTCATTTATTCAAATATATATTTAGTGTTCATATGAAATATAAAGCTTCATATTATTCACCTGCAGATGATTTATTTGTATGTGTTTACCAGGAAACAATTTACCCAGCTTAGGAAAGATCACTAAACCTCAGTGGCATTGTACAGCCACAGACACATATCCCTGGTACAGACCTAGTTTAAGGGGATGCTATTTCTGGACCCCCTTCTCCCTCATGTTTATCCCCATTAGTTTTCAAGACGTTCGCTTCATTACTTTGACGTTTCTAAGGCCTTTCACCCCACTTCTTAGTCAGGCCTTTCGTGCCATTTAGGTGTCGACTTTTTCCCGACGGTGTGCGATCGCAAGCCATTTAGGAGAACCGGCCTTTCTCTACCAACAAATGTATAATTGTATGTCGAATGGGGGTCTTTGGGGTATTATTTTATGTTTGATGGAGGTCTAGGGAGGAAAAATAAAATAAAAAATAAAATAAAATATAAATTATAACCCCCCCCCCCTTAAATATGCTATTATACCCATTTATCAGCATAGAAAGAACAATATTAACTTCTTTACTACAATTACCCCTGTTAATGTATTTTGGCTAGTATTAAATCATTTCACTCATTTTCGGAAGCCTTTGCAGGAGTGAAAGGGTTAATTAATATAATCTCAATTAACCTTTTCCCTTCCAAAATTCCTTCCTGAGGTGAGTGAAATCATCTAATGAGAGCCAGAAAAACGAAAAAAGTGTGAAATTAATCGCCTTAGTACACTGGCTAGAAAAAAACAGGAACAAAATGTGAAATAAGGCGCCTTAGTACACTTAGCCACCGGTGGCAAGATAATGGGAAACGTGGGGCTCAGGGTGGGAGAGTGGTATACGAGGCTGATAAGAGAGAGAGAGAGAGAGTGTGTGTGTGTGTGTGTGTGTGTGTGTGTGTGTGTGTGTGTGTGTGTGAGAGAGCGAGAGAGAGAAAATGTGTGTGTGTGTAAGAGAGAGAGAGTGTGTGTGTGTGTGTGAGAGAGAGAGAGAGAATGTACAAAGGAAATCAAGCATCAACAGACTGGTGACCCTTCTAGGCTGCTTGTCCTCCAAAACACTGAGGATCAATTGTCCAAACAGTGGTTTACAGTGGGTAAGGGAACATTAGAAAGGGAACTAGTGCCCGTGGCAGGATTAGGAAGTTAGTAGGGGACAGATGGGTTAGTAGCTGAGGGGGGGATAAAATATAGTTATTCATTTACAAACGCAGTCAGTCGGGGGTTTGATGCAAGATATTTGTCTAGGCGAAGTTTAAATGAATCAACGGTGCTGCAGTCTATAACCTCTCCGGAAGCCCATTCCACAAGTTGACAACTCGATTGAAGAAGAAATTCTTAGAGTTGTGCGAGTTAAAAGATTTACCGATTATTTTGCAACCGTTTCCCCTCCTGTAATTAGATTGGCCGATAGTGAAGTACTTACTACAGTTATATTGTCGATGCCTTTGATGATTTTGAACACTTAAATTAAGTCGCCTCTTAATCTGCGCTGGGTTAAAGGAAATAGATTTAATTCTCTAAAATGCACCTCGTATGGTTTGCTCTTTAGGCAAGGTATCATTTTGGTAACTCTATGTTGAACTCGTTCTAGCTTGTCTATATCTTTTTGGTAATAAGGGCACCAGGATTGAACGCAGTATTCCAGAAGAGGGCGGACTAAGGAATTGTAAGGGTTAGAATAACGTCTTTGGATTTATGCTCAAATGACCTGCCTATCAAGCCAATTATTTTGTTTGCTTTCTTAACAACTTCTGATCATTGTTGACTCGGTTTTAGGTTACTCGATATTGTTACTCCCAGATCGATTTCTCTGTTTACATTCTTAAGCTGAGTGCCATTCATCGAATAGTTTGCTTTCTCATTTTGGTATCTGATATGTAGTACTTTATATTATTTTATCCGCATTGAAACTCATTTGCCAAATTTAGGCCCAACGTGACAACTTATCTAGATTGTGTTGCATATCGTCAACTTGTTCTTTGAGAGTACGCTATTTGCAATTTTTGAATCGTCAGCAAATTTTGAGATTGTACAGGTGAGACCCTCATCTATGTCATTGATGTAAATTAGAAAGAGAATTGGTCCTAGTACCGATCCCTGGGGTACCCCGCTACTTACGTTGGTCCATTTAGATGCCTTACCGTTTATGACTACTCTTTGCTTTCTGTCGCGGAACCAATTTTCTATCCATTTCAACACACCGTCTTGTATTCCATATGCATTTAGTTTTAGCAGTAAAGGTTTGTGGGGAACTTTGTCAAAGGCCTTTTGAAAATCAAGGTATATAATATCTACAGCTTTACTCTCATCATAGAGGTTGAGGATATCGTGGAAGAAGTCTAAGAGGTTTGTTAAACAGGAACGTTTGCTACGAAAGCCGTGTTGAGTATCTTTAAGTATGTTATTTTCCTCTAAGTGATTTACGAGTCTGTCTCTTATGAGCGTTTCTAGCATTTTACATATGTTACGACCGGGCACTCGGGTACACTAGGGCTCTCAAACAGGACTCGAGTATGGCTCGCTGCCACAACGGAAACACACGATCCCAACCCCAGAGTACTGCCAGCCGAACAAAAAACACCAATACCCTCCAGAGTTCTATCTGCTATAACGGGGTATACAAGAACTCAGTACTAGCGTTTCACAACAGACTAATAAAGAGACGGGAGTTATCTAGTCTGGTCAACAATCAAACAAAGAAGTAAATACAACAACACCAAAGAATAGTGTTGGCCGAAGCCGAAGTAATCCACCCTTGACTAAGAACTTAAGAAGTCCTCCACCCTCTACTTCGGATCGGCACTATTACGTTACGTTAAACAATAGTCCTCGAGCATCGAGCAAGGAATCTTCTGATAAAGTTAGATGCTTCTCGGATACTCGTAAGAAGTAAGTATCGGATTTTGAACAGCAATTCAATAAGTAACACACTGGCAATTAACTAATATTAATACCCCTTCTCAGGCACCTGTCATCTTAAGTCAGGAAGAGACGTCAACCTTGGTAGATACATACGATAATTTTATCAAGTCAGTATTCAATGCACAAAATAAATACATCCCCAAAAGAAAATTTAGATCAAGACAGAACCAACCCAAATGGATGAATTTAGATGGACTATTAGATCTTCTAGGACAAAAGAGAGGAATATATAGAAAAATTAGAAAAGGCGAAATTCACCTACTTGCTTACTATCAGAATCTATCAAGACAGGTAAAAAAGGATATTAGGAAAGAAAAAAGAAATTATGAAATTAAGGTTGCCAATGACTCAAAAAATAATCCTAAAGCTTTTTACCAACTATATAAATCCAAGGTTAGAGATGTAATTGGTCCCCTTAAAACTTCGATAGGAAAAATGACAGAAAATGATTTAGAAATGTGCAGTACATTAAATAGTCAATTTCTTTCCGTTTTCACTAATGAAAATTTGGCACAGTTTCCAGAAGTCCGTAAGGTATATAGCGATAGTATAGAACATAGGTTAAGTACGGTTACTATAAGTAGAAATGATGTGCTTAAGGAAATTGACAGACTGAAACCTCATAAATCGCCTGGTCCTGATGAGGTATATGCTAGAGTATTAAAAGAATGTAGGGATGAGTTAAGTTACCCATTAACATTTTTATTTAACAAGTCATTGGAGACAGGTATAGTTCCAGAAGCTTGGAAGCTTGCAAACGTAGTTCCGATCTTCAAAAAAGGTGACAAATCAATAGCATCCAATTACCGTCCCATTAGTCTTACATCGATCATAGGAAAGCTACTAGAGTCAATTATTGCTAGTAAAATTATAAACCACTTAGATACATTTAATTTAATAAATTCTTCTCAGCATGGATTCACTCAGGGACGTTCTTGCCTTACTAATTTGCTTAGTTTTTTCTCAGAGGTATATGAAGCAGTAGATAATGACAAGTCATATGATATAATATATTTAGATTTCAGTAAAGCTTTCGACAGAGTCCCCCATGAGAGATTGATGAGAAAGGTTGAGGCGCATGGAATAGGTGGGGCGTTGTTGGGATGGATTAGGTCATGGCTAATTGGTAGGAAGCAGAGAGTCAGCATAAATAGTACGAAGTCAGAATGGGGAGCAGTCAAAAGTGGTGTCCCCCAGGGATCTGTATTAGGTCCTCTGTTGTTTGTTATATACATAAATGACCTTGACTTAGGTATAACTAGTAGGATAAGTAAATTTGCAGACGATACTAAAATGGGGAGAACAATTGATTCAGATAGAGATATAGAGTGCCTCCAAAGGGATCTAGATACCTTACACGAATGGTCAGTAAATTGGCAGATGAAGTTTAACATTGACAAATGCAAGGTATTAAAGATAGGGAAGATGCATACAAATGTTAAATATAAACTAGCTAATGTGGAATTAGAAAACTCGAATTGTGAGAAAGATCTAGGTGTGTTTGTTAGCAATGATTTGAAGCCTAGACAACAGTGTATAAGCGTTCGAAACAAGGCAAACAAGATTCTCGGGTTCATCTCAAGGAGTGTGAGTAACAGAACTGCTGATGTTATCTTAAAACTTTACTTGTCATTAGTGAGACCCCATATGGATTATGCTGTTCAATTTTGGTGTCCTTATTACAGAATGGACATAGATTCATTGGAGAGAGTACAACGTAGAATGACAAAAATGATCCATAATATTAGAAATCTTCCGTATAAAGAAAGGTTGAAGAAATTAGGCTTACATTCGTTAGAGAGACGCAGAGTTAGAGGGGATATGATAGAGGTGTTCAAGTGGGTTAGTGGGATTAACAAAGGGGACATGACAAATGTACTAAAGCTCAGTGATAGCGAAAGAACTCATACCAATGGTTTCAAATTAGATAAATTTCGTTTCAGAAAAGATATAGGCAAATATTGGTTTGGTAACAGAGTTGTAGATGGGTGGAATGGACTACCAAGTGCTATAGTGGGATTAAAAACGATAGGGAGCTTTAAGATAAAATTGGATAAGCATATGGACGAGAAGGGTTGGGTGTGAAGGGGGATCAGCAGGGTTGGGCCAATCAGCGCTCTGCAGACCCCCGTAATCCTGCGTTAATCTCTAACCGTTTTGGTAAGATGATCCTCAGGGTATTAGAGTGTTGAGCCTATAATTGGGCTTTGTAATTGGGGTTGTGTGGGACAGGGATCTGCCTTGCTTAGGCCAATCGGCTTTCTGCAGACTCCCATTTTTCTTATGTTCTTATGTTCTTATTAAAGGCTTTAAATTGACATAAGAAGAATTATAAGAATAGACAGTAGTAAATGGCAAACATATAAAAGAAGTACTCCGACAATGCACTGGCAATAGCCTACTAGGATTGTGCTCGGGGGCCACTAATCTCTAAAGTAGCTATGCGTGCCACACATGAAATCAATAGTGCATAAACAATAACATACATAAGGAAAGCTTCAATACTATGCTGTATCTGCTGACCGAGCAAAGTCTAGCTGGGATGTAGTAGGCTAGGAAACAATGGCTGAGCAAGCGGCTCGTAGCCTAGCGAGGTCCTTAAGGCTGTGCGGCCAAATTACGTTAATTGACGGGATGCTCTCTTGAGAGATCCAGATCACTAGTATCTGGTTCTCTCCTGGCGATCCTCTCAAAGTCAAGCAAACGAGTTAGCACAGTGCTGGGTGGCAGAGGCAAAAGCCCTCACTCGCAACACAGTGCTAAACTCACAAGGTACACAGTCAGAAAGACCACCTAGGCTTTCCAAGTCTCCGTTGCGATTGTACAGGTTCAACAAAACCTAATACACATCGGGAATCACAACTCTAGTAGCCTTATCCCAGTCTAGCATCACCTAGATCAGCAGAAAACAGGAACATGAATAATCATACACAGGGAAATGCATATACGAGTGCAACAAACATTAATCAATCCTATTCTAGTTATCCCTTCCAAAATAGGCTATCTAATAGGCATATATCTCTGAGAACTCAAGCGATAATACTTTGGCTGACTAAATCTGCACCAAAGGGGTCATTGAGGTTATAAAGGGTCGGGAAGAGGAGAAGATAGGCGGTTCAGAGAGTAGAGAAAGTTCACATCAGTCGGAAGAATATGTATAGTTGTAAGGGATATGAGAAGTCGCTTTGCCTAATGAGTTCTGAGGAAAATGCGGCTAGACTTCCCTTTTTTATACTCGGCCCTCTAGTGAGCATATCGCCAACTACTAAGGACCGCCCACTAGCAATCGTTACGTAATATTCTCTCTCAATCTGGGATCGACAAAGGATTTCCCACGCACTGAGGAGGGAGGAGGGAGGAGGAAGGAGGGGAGTTAGGCCCACCTGCCTCATGGCGCACTCACCGGCCCCCCGTTACGTAATTTCTCTCTCTCTCCTCTCATCATTACTAATAAGTCCCACACACAACACTTATAACTAATGATATAAAATAGAACTCGTTGACTCAGATGAAAACAAAATACATATTTATAATACTTATAGTACAACGGCTCACATAAACTAAGTTAGGAAACTTTACACAGACTACAGCCAAAGTTCCTGCCCTGACGATCCTAGCGAGAGTGGGGCCTGACTGGGCGTTCTGTACAGCATGCTCATACTCGACATGCGTCACACATACAACTGAGGTTAAGCTAATTGGACGATAGTTACTGAGTAGGGATTTGCTGCCTTGTTTTAAAATCGGTGTTATGTTAGCTAGCTTCCACTGATCAGGCATAGTTTCAGACTGCAAGGATTTATTGAATAGCAATGTCAGTGGTTTGGAGAGCTCATCCTTAGCTTCCTTTAGTACTCTAGGTGAAATTGTATCAGGTCCGGGCATTTTATTTACCTTGAGTTTATCTAAACATTTCAATATTTCTCTCTCTGTAACAGTGATATTGCTTAGAACATCAGAATTATCTCTCTGAATCGGCGATGCTGTAGGGATATCAATGAGGTCTTCTGTTGTAAAAACTGATGCAAAGAAGGTATTGAGGGTGTTACAACCCAAAGTTTGGAGAGACTAGTGGAACTAGCTTAGTTAAAGATTTGGCCCCGAAGGAGTCTAGAGGGTGACCTTTAGGTTGAACACAAAGACTGAACTTTAGTTTAAGGGTGTTCAGTATGGATAAGTACTTTTATTAATTTAGTACTTGTATTAAGGTAAAGTCTCTTTAAGAGTAGTTCTCGTATTTTAATATTTATTACTAAGATGATATTTTAATTTAAGAGTTGTTCTCTTATTTTAATCAGATTTCAAAGTAGTCTTCTGGATATTATATAGAGTTAATCTTCCTCACTTCATTTAATCATTAGGGTATAAATATATATGGATAAGAAAAGAATACACAATTTTTGTTAATATAATAAAATCAAGTTTAAGTAATATAACAAAACCATTATGTATTATATAATTATAATTGAAAGTTATAAAACAAAATAAAACAAATACAATGGTAATTAATATTAATGCAAAATATTTAAGTTATACAAAATGAAAACAAAGAAAAAGAAAATCAAAATGAAAATATAAGTTATAGTCACGATATCTCCCGTAGTCAAACCGAAGGGGGGTAGTTCCTGGAGTTTTAAAAACAACGCTTTCTGGAAGCGATATTCCCGAGAACGTTGCACCGAGTAAGTCTAAGATAACACTGACCCCACTCATTATTCCCGTCCCGTCATTGACTACGGTAGATTTAATGTGACCAGAAAAGAAACTTCCACCCCCTGGTGGTCATAAGCAGAGATACCATTGAACTTTAATTTGAATTATATATTTATTGAGTGAGACTTCGAAACTCTGCTCGATCAAAATGAGAGGGATAGAAGTAAGAAGGATATTGGGATGCGAAGTTTCGGGCCTCTGTTGGTTTGGTTGCTTGAAGCCCCGACCCCGATCTCAGACTGGTTGATGCGTTTGAAGGGTGGAAGTGAACCCGTACAGTCAGAGCCTATAGGTCCGTGACACCTCCCCCCTTAAAGTCCTCGATGGGGAGCGAAGAGGAATAGGTAGCGAGAGGAGGAATAGGCTCCGCTGTAGGTGGAAGATCTCTTGACAAGGCGTCTGCAATCCGATTGTCTACCCCACGAATATGGCGAACAATGAGATGGTACTCCTGTAACTTTAGAGCCCACCGGAGAAGTTGTTGGTTGTTGTTCCTCATCTTGTGCAGAAAAGTAAGAGGGTTGTGGTCAGTATGGATGATGATTGGTGGATAGTGCTGAGGGAGATAACATTCGAACTTCTTCACCGCTGATACAATCGCCAAGCACTCCTTCTCCACTGTGGAATAACTCTTCTGGTGTTTCTTCAGTTTGGTGGAGAAGTAAGAGACAGGATGTAGGACGCCAGTTGTCTTATCTGGTTGCAGAAGTACTGCCCCGACTCCTCTATCACTCGCACCAACCTGAAGATGGTAAGGCAATGCGGAATCAGGAGCATGAAGTACCGGGTAGGATGAAAGGAGGCACTTCAGTCGGTCAAAGGCAGCAGTACAGGTGGGAGTCCAGACAAACTTAATTTTAGGGCTTGTAAGATCCGAGAGGGGCGCTGATATGGCTGCAAAGTTCGGACAGAATCTGCGGTAGAATCCGCACATCCCTAAAAACCGCATGATGGATTTGCGGTCAGTTGGCTGGGGAAAGGCGGTGATGGTCTCCACGTTAGCTTCCTTGGGACGTGCAGTACCCTGACCCACCACATGGCCAAGGTAGGTCACTGATCCACATCCAAAGCAGGACTTTGCTAGGTTGATGGTGAATCCAGCAGCAGCCAAGCGCTCCATCAGCCCGTCCAGTCTGGAAAGATGATCCTCCCAAGTATCTGAAATAATCACGATGTCATCTAAGTAAGTGTCTACACCTTCTAAATCCTGAATAGTATATGACATGACCCTTTGAAATGTGGCAGGAGCATTCATCATGCCAAAAGGCATGACTCTATATTGGAAGAGCCCAAAAGGAGTGGTGAAAGCCGAGATGATTTTAGCTCTATCGGTCATCCCAATTTGGTAATACCCCTTCTGCAAGTCTATGGTTGATACTACCTTAGCAGCCCCTACTTTATCGATTAGGTCATCAATTCTAGGTAGTGGATATGCATCAGGGACTGTCACTGCATTTACTTTCCTGTAATCAGTACACAGCCTACTACTACCGTCTGGTTTTGGGACTAATAAAGAGGGTGACGCCCAAGGGGAATGACTTGGTTCCACTAAGGACTTCAACATAAAGTCAATTTCCTTTCTCATGATCTCTTGCTTCTGAGGGTTTAGTCTGTATGGTGATTGTTTGATAGGTCTTACTTTTGGTGAGGTCAAGATAACATCGTGATGATGGTCCTTGCAAAAGCCAGGGACATCCAATGTGACTGAAGGGTAACTTACAAGCAATTTCCTAAGATCATCTCTACGTGATGGCGACATGTCCGACAAATATTGATCTAAGGTACATAATAGTTCGCTGTTCTTTGGGCTTCCACAAGGTGAAGGAAGATCACCAAACTCAATCACATCAGAGTCTCCTACCTTTTGCAATTCCCACGAGTCTGGTACAAAATGTGGTACAGTATTTACAGCTAGTATTGGGGTATTCTCCTCAAGCGGCCTTTCTATGTACGCCTTCATCTGGTTTAAGTGAACAATCCTTTGATCCTTCCTTCGATCAGGAGTGCGAACAACATAGTTTAGCTTGGAAAGTTTCTGAGAGACTACATATGGGCCACAAAATTTGCTTTTTAATGGACTACCAGGAATGGGCAGGAAGAGAAGGACTTTGTCTCCAGGACTAAATGTTCTACTTTCAGACTTGCGATCGTAGTGGGTTTTCATTCTTGACTGACTCCTCTCAAGGTTGGCCAGTGCTAGCACTCTTACATTTGACATCTGAAGTTTTAACTCATTGATGTACTCTGCAACTGTGCGAGAAGGATGATCAGATACTTCCACAAACCAAGAATCTTTCAAGACCTTTAGAGGGCCTCTGATCTGACGCCCATATAGCAACTCAAAAGGGGAGTATCCTAGCGACTCTTGAGGGCACTCTCTAACGGCAAAAAGAAGCCAGTCAATGTTGGCATCCCACTCTTTCTCAGTCTCAAAACAAAACTTTTTTATCATGGATTTCAGAGATTGATGATGGCGTTCTAGGCAACCCTGGGTCTGAGGTCTGTACGCAGTGGCTATCTTCTTATCTACCTCTAACTCCCTCAGTACTGCTTTCATTAGGTTACTTGTAAAATTCGACCCCTGATCACTCTGAATTTCTTTAGGAATGCCTACTTTTGTGAAAAGATGCAACAGATGGGACACAATAGTCTTAGCCTTGATATCTTTTAAAGGGAAAGCCTCAGGATACCTAGTTGCAGCACACATTACGGTAAGTAGATACTGGTTCCCTTTCTTAGTTTTGGGAAGAGGCCCTACACAATCAATTACTATTTTCTCAAAGGGTTCTGTAGTGACAGGGATAGGAGCAAGTGGAGCTTTAGGGATGGTCTCATTTGGCTTTCCTACTATCTGGCAAGTGTGACAAGACTTTACAAATTTTGTTACATCTTTTTTCATGTTAGGCCAAAAGAAATGAGCTAGGATCTTTCTGTATGTATTTCTCTGTCCCAAATGACCAGAGTTTCCGTCATGAGCTAATCCCATTACAGCAGATCTGATGGAGGTAGGGATGATTACCTGATGTACTATAGACCAAGTATCTGAGTCAGGCCTATCAGGCGGGTGAAAACTATGCATAAGGACCCCTTTGTGATAGTAGATGTTAGGGTTTTTCCCATTTATGGGTGTGTCATCAGCAATGTGCCTGAGCTTAGCAAGTGAAGTGTCTGCCTCTTGAGCTTTTATGAGGTTTTCCCTAGACATGATCTGGGTGAACAAGGTATCCTGACCTGAGGGTGAGAGAGAGTCATTAGACACTGCAGCAGTTTGTGAACGGGTGACAGCGCAAACCGGGAAAATATGTGGTTTCTCCTGATCTAGCTTTGCAGTAGGACTGTGTAACATGGGTTTGTCTCTCACTATCATGTCAGGAATCATCCCATGTCCAGCCAAGTCATTTCCTAAAAGGAAAGTTACCCCCGGAATAGGAAGATCTGTATCCAAGACGGCTACTCTAACTGACCCCTGGATCAGGTCACTGCCTATCTGTATATCAGCCATGTCTGCAGTATGACCAGAGCTTAAAGATTTAAGTGTAACTTTTCCCCCAGTGTAGTGGTTCTCAACTGAAGGCAAGGCAGTCTTACACAACAAGCTTTGGGCTGATCCAGTGTCTCTTAAGATGGTAACTGGGTAAGTCTGTGGGTCATCTGGAAGAGAGACAGTACCAGGTACCTTAAAGGCAGAAAAAGGATCAGAAGAGGCATTCTGGGTATGTATACATGTTATAGGTGCCCCAGAAGGTTTTGTTAGTTTTTGAGGTCTTTGAGAAGTGGCAAGTGTGAGTTTGTATGCAGCAGAGGTCTTACACTTAGGATGTGTACACTGCATGATGTTATGCCCAGTCTGTTTACAATATGAGCAGAAGTCATCAGACTTTCCTTGAGATTGAGATGGGCTTTTGGGAGCATTTGTTTGCGACATGACCTTAGACACAGGGTTATAGCTTGAGGAGAATCTCACATTTGGGGTTTTTGTCCTATCATAGCTTGGTACAACCCTATGGATTAAAGCATAACTGTCAGCTAATTGAGCAGCCTTGGTAAGGTCATTCACTCCCTTCTCCTCTATATACTGTATACTAGCATACTGGGCGGTAACCTACGCTTCCACTCCTCTAGAACAACAAGGTTAACTAACTCTGAAGGTGGTGACTTTTTTAGCAGCTAACCATTTTTTAAGCATCCGTAGTTTATCCATGGCAAACTCCAAAAATGTATGTTTTTCTGGCTTTATGTAGTTCCGAAAAGTTCTACGGTAATGATCAGCGGTGATAGCATAAGCATCTAATATAGCGCTCTTTACAAAGTCATAGTCATTAACGTCCTCCAGGTGATTGAAAGTTTTCTGAGCTCTTCCTACGAGTTTGGGTTGGAGAAGCCATGGCCATTCCTCTTTTGGCCATTTAAGGTGTTCAGCAGTTTTCTCAAACGTGGAGAACGATTTCTCTGGGTCACTCTCGTCAAAGGGTGGTACTAGGGAGATGTTTTTAGATAGTTGGAATCTTGGCTTCTGGGCTTCCATTTCGGTCTTTTGCAACTGTAATTTCTCTTCATTGAGGCGTTTTGTTTCTTCCAAGTTTTGAATTTTAGCAATTTCTAGTTCTCTGTCCTTCTCTTTCTCCCGTTGTTGTGTCTCAAGTTTAAAGAGTTCTAGTTGCCGATCTTTCTCTTTCTCCTGTCTGTCTTTCTCTTTCTCCTGAAACTCGTGCAGAAGCTGCTGCCGAAACTTCTCCCTTTCAAAATCTAGTCCGTCTTCTGACCACGGCTCAGGAGATGTTGAGTGTTTCCCCTGGGAGTTTTCCTGTATGGTACTCTGGGAATCTTCATCATTATCAGCCATTATCATTGAACTACTCATGGGAGTAAGTGAATCTACAGCTTCAGCAGGTAAGATTTCTCTATTTGTCAGTTCTTCTATGACTGTGTTTTTCAGGATTTCCTTAGTGTGTGAACTCTCATAGCTTATGTCAAAGGAATAAGCTATAAACTTCCAATCATCCTTGGAGATCACCTGACCTTTAAGTTTGTCTATAGAGGGCTCTACAAAATTGTTTAGCATTAAACTTTGCCATTTTGATTTTAATTAGGACTAGATGAGGTAGAGAAGATTACCGCTCAATTTATATTAGACTGACAGCTAATGTATAGAGGATGGGGTTACTATAGCTTCACTGGTTGTATAATATAAAGACTGGAATGAACGGCAATATTGACTAATATGGACTTGCTTTATAGTTACCGGTAATGGTAGATTACTAACCCTGGATAACCATTAACAAGTGCATACTATATGGACTAGGGATATTCCTAGTAGAGACGGGTTACCTAATAGTCAGGTTGACACTAATTTCCCAAATCAATATGATTAGTGTGAGTAACTCCCACCTGTTGAGCGAACTATGGTCGACAACAACAAGAGGGTTGATAAGTAAGGACGACAGGCAAGAACCTGACCATTAGTGAACCTCGTGAGACACGATCCCTTGATATCGAAACTAAAGGAAGAAGGCATGAGATTTATGTGCGTTAGGAGATCCTACTTCTAGTTACAGATATATGTTAGGTGATCGTGGATAGTCTCCTATAGTTTTGATTTGCTATAAAAGACGAGTTTAACTAGTCATTCCTATTCTGAAGAGATTCTACTTAAAGAGGGGTGACTCAGATAGGTGACCGATGTGCGAAAACGCTAATTTCGTCACATGAAAGATTAAGAGATTGATACACAATGTCCACCACCGTCTGCCTAGTGTTAATGAACATGGATGAATATGAGGATTTGAGATGAGAGATCCTGACTATCTCGTAAACCACAGAACTTCCCCAACTTATGACCAACCTGAGCTATTACCTCTAAAATGCACAAACCGACTAAAGGGAAAGGAATGTATTTAAGCATCAGGAGTAATATAATAATTCAGGCTAAAGATATCGTGACGTAAAGATAAATAATTAAATTTATGAATTTACTATGAACATTAGAAAACCCAATTCATATAATGAAGTGCAGAGATTAATCAGAAAAAAATCCCGGACAGGCCCCCAATATGTTACAACCCAAAGTTTGGAGAGACTAGTGGAACTAGCTTAGTTAAAGATTTGGCCCCGAAGGAGTCTAGAGGGTGACCTTTAGGTTGAACACAAAGACTGAACTTTAGTTTAAGGGTGTTCAGTATGGATAAGTACTTTTATTAATTTAGTACTTGTATTAAGGTAAAGTCTCTTTAAGAGTAGTTCTCGTATTTTAATATTTATTACTAAGATGATATTTTAATTTAAGAGTTGTTCTCTTATTTTAATCAGATTTCAAAGTAGTCTTCTGGATATTATATAGGGTTAATCTTCCTCACTTCATTTAATCATTAGGGTATAAATATATATGGATAAGAAAAGAATACACAATTTTTGTTAATATAATAAAATCAAGTTTAAGAAATATAACAAAACCATTATGTATTATATAATTATAATTGAAAGTTATAAAACAAAATAAAACAAATACAATGGTAATTAATATTAATGCAAAATATTTAAGTTATACAAAATGAAAACAAAGAAAAAGAAAATCAAAATGAAAATATAAGTTATAGTCACGATATCTCCCGTAGTCAAACCGAAGGGGGGTAGTTCCTGGAGTTTTAAAAACAACGCTTTCTGGAAGCGATATTCCAAGATAACACTGACCCCACTCATTATTCCCGTCCCGTCATTGACTACGGTAGATTTAATGTGACCAGAAAAGAAACTTCCACCCCCTGGTGGTCATAAGCAGAGATACCATTGAACTTTAATTTGAATTATATATTTATTGAGTGAGACTTCGAAACTCTGCTCGATCAAAAT
>JBAKBP010028638.1:0-28284 GCA_037953745.1 Lithodes maja | reverse complement strand
GGTGTATGCATTTGTAAGAGAAGGAGAGTGTGTGTATATATGGGTATGTGTGTAAGAGTGTGTGTGTGTGTTTTTTTTTTTTAAATGTGGTATGCGTACGTGCCTTCCTGTCTACCATTTCCACAACCAATCTCCCGCTGGTAACCGACTACTATTATCCAGTACACCAGTTTTTACAGAGGGGTCAACCATGTCATACTATTGATGACTATAATAAATGTATACCTTGTGACGGCCCGTAATACCTGCCTCATTACCTTACACCTGGGGCGCTATATTTGTTGTTTAGCTTACCGGGTTACTTCAGGTTTACGGTCGGGGTTAGTTGTATTATTTGAGCTACGTATTATTGTCATTATTTTGGATTTGTGTGAGCCTCCCCTTCGGCCTTCGGGGATCACGGCGTCCGGTAAAAGATGGAGATATAGTGAGAGTATTATTCACATTTTATTATGTACCCCACATTCCAATATTCTAGTGTGTGTGTGTGTGTGTGGGGGGGGGGGGGTGTCCTTTATAAATTTTCTTTATTAGCGTAATAAAATGATTATCTTCGTAATAATGCGTATCTAATAATTATACGGTATGCCAACATTTCACCGATCCCTTGTGCTTGACCATTAACGTATCATTACGGATATATTCTTTGTGTATCCTTACATATTGTAATTACTGTACCTATAAATATATGTAACCTGTATAATTATAGGAAGTTGTAGTATTTTAATTAACGGAAGAAGGGAAACAGAAAAGCGAATATTTAAGAATATGGAGTGTATGCAATTAATAGGTTTGAACTTCAGTAAACCGTAACTAATTTGTATACCTTATAGAAAATACATAGTTTTCATAATATGAATACAAATACCAGTAATTATGATATGATCAATTAGCCGCCATCGGCTTTGTGCAGTGTATTAGTAGCCAGCCCTGGAATCCTAAAGACTGTGATATATATGATAAAGATGATAAATGATGGAATATATACACTTCACAAAAAATAGTGGAGGTTTCATAATACGGAAAAGATAGATTAGGCCACAGTAAAGACCATGTAGTTTATATACATCGAACAACAATGGATAACAATGGATTTGTTCAGAATGCGGAAAAAGATGTAATTGAGTTGACAGATTAGGCCCGGATAATGAGCGTGTAATGTATGTAGTTAGCGAGGTCTAGTATTTAATCATTTGTTAATTATATAGTTAGAGGGCCATTAATCAAGGGTACCCGAGTATGGGGGCTGGGGGGGGGGGGGGGCAATGAACTTGGTCGTCTATGGGGAGCTTTTAAACTTGTAATGCATTTTTTTTTTTTTGCTAGGCCTCCATTACGTATACCTCGATGTACAGTCCCCTAGGTAAGTTTTTACCCTCTTTGTGACCCTATCGATGGGGTATAGTTGTATGATTGAATTACGAGTGTAGTTTGTTATGCATTCGTTTATTAACGGGGCCCACCTCGCGTTTTTTTCTCTCTCCCTCCCTCCCTCTCTCTCTCTCTCTGAGTTGTATGCATTCGGCCCCATTCATCCTACTGTTTTATGGCGTTTATCCCCATCCAGGTTCTATTTTTTCCTGGCGAGCGGTAGCGAGCCAGCATATTAAAAAAAAAATTGATAGCAGGCTTAATTTATAAAATTGTCGATAGAGAAATTTCTCCGGGAAGCCGGATTTCTCCATACAATGCTGGCTCGTTATTGCTCGCCAGGAAAAAAATCGACACCTGGATGGGGATAAGCGTCTTAAAACATTAGGCTGAATGGGACCGAATGGATACAAGCCAGAGAAAGAAAGAAAAGGAGAGAAAAAAAGGCAGGTGACCCCCCTTAATCGAATTAGTCAACTGATATATTGATATTGGTTCAGGAGTAATTTATCGAGAGGACTTCCCTAAGTGGTTAAGGCCCCATTAATTGCTCTTTACATTCACATATGCATAGCCTACGTGAGTTGCAGTTGGGATGTGTGTACATGCTTAGATTGATATGCAGGATTCGAAGTTGCATAATAAATCGTAGGTAGTGTCCACCAACCTTTAACCGTCTTCGTGGTGCGATGTATAAGGTGTTGATTTTCGGTGTGAGTATCCTGGGTTCGAATCCACGGACTGCCACATGTGTTTGTAAATTTCATTAATCGATTTTAGGAGTATGGTTGGTTGTTGGAAGGAACATAATAGTATAACAAACTACACCCTTGATTCAATCATATTAATGTTGCTTCCATACATAGCCAAGGCAGAAGAACAGAGCGTTTGGTGGCAACTGTACACTCGATTAAAAAAACTGTAGATGTAATATGAAACCGCGACGATGACAATTAAAAGCAGTTTTAATTAATGTAAAGTATATAATATTATATCCTGTTTCCCGCCTCACGGTTTACAAGGTCGTAGTTCGTACATTTCTTTGTTGTTATTATCTAAGTAAATCCATTGTGATTTATTTATATGTGTACTATATAATGCATTAAGTATCATGAAGTAGCATTTATTGTTGAATTAATATAACATTACTAGATCCATATATCCCTTTGCTTATATATGCATCTTGATATTGCATAAAGGCCGCGTCCCATACAGTACGTCAAGACACGACAACGGCCGATGTTAGCCGATTTAACAACTTTTTGCCGAATCGACACGTTTGACACGAGGCTCGCCAGACAAGGACAGTCGCACGTCACTCACACGTCAGTCACACGTCACTCACACGTCACTCACGACACATTTACGTCTGCCACACGTTAACTCGTGACCCTATTAAGATGTCAGTACGACACACACGTCCGCGCAACACGTTCACAGTACGCTAAGTTGGATGTTGATAGGATGTTAGTCGTTTGCCAGACGAGCAGCATATGTGCTGCGCAAGTGTGTCGCACGATACATACCTGTGTCTTCCGACAGGGTCGACTCCTACGACAGAAGCACGACCAAGTACCCAACCCTATATAAAGGTCGGGGGCCGTAGACCCCCACACAGTCTACCCATAGGTGGGCACTAACGCGATAATGTAACGCGTTAACGATTTCGGGTTAACGTTTATCGGATAAATTTGTTTCCAGCTTTAACGAATTAACTAACGGTAACGTCATACTTTTTGTTCCAAAATAGCGATAATCAATCTTTAATTAACCCGCTGAGTGCCAGGGAGGCATATATACGTCCTCGCCGAAAAAAAATCGTAGCAGCGAAACGACTGCACCTATGACTTTCATATTTTTACTACATGTACCTTACCCTTTAGGCTACCCACCACAAAAATCCCAAATCCCTCCTCCCACCCACTCGCTGACTGTCGGTCCCGTCAGAAGGAAAAAATGGAAAATCTGTGGCGGCGAAACGACTGCACCAATCGGTTCCATATTTGTGTGACAAGTCCCTAACCCTTCTGCCTTCCCCCACCACACCCCCAACCGCCTCCCACCACCCACTTCTAGCGTATCCGTACGAAGAAAAGGAAAAAAAGGAAAATCCGTGGTGGCGAAACTACCTCACCAATCGGCTTCATAACACAAGTCAATTACCCTTCTACCTTCCCCCCACCAACCCTCCCACCACCCTCCCACCCATACATTCCGATACCATAAAAGTCTCTGTAGTCTATAGTGTCTTTTCAGCTACTTTCGGGACCATCGGGGACCTGATTTCTGGCGAGGGGAGTGGGTTTTTTTTACCATTATCCTTCCTTTCTCTCCCAACTTGATAGATTTAGCCCCCCAAAAAAAAAAAAAAAAACAACTCTGGCACTGGCAGAAGCACACCGTCAAAATTGGCTGGCACTCAGCGGGTTAATTGCCAAACAGGCAGAAATCCGCAGAATAGTCTATAAATAGGTAAACTAAAAGGAACCGAACCCTCGTAATGGCAGGTGTTTTTTTTTCTAATAAAATAATGATAGCATTGCTGCATTTAAGATTTTTTATTTAAAATATGATAAATATCCATATCTTCGATAAATAACGATACAACGAAGTAACGATATCGTTATCGAAAGGATCGGATTGGTTGTCTGTTTTTAGTCGGGCGTTTGTCATGTCATGGTCGTGTCGAGCTTACTATAGTCTGGTTCGAACATTTTGCCCGATTAATTCCCGATTATTGTACGTCAAAAACGATTGCTGCACGTCCGAAAACCGATCGACATACGTCAGCAGCACGTCCAAAATTTAACGGTTTTTTTCCCCGACCATCAAAAACAGTTGGCTGAAAAATAGTGCATACACTAATTATTGGCCGACTTCACGGACCTGTCGGCGGGCACCCCGTCCAGTTCCAGATGAACTCGAGTAGAGCCGATTTATTTACACGATGTTGCTCGATCATGCACGATTTTTCAAAAATTCAAACATTTTGAAAAGATCGGCTCTTGTCGGGTATTTACGTACTGTATGGGACGCAGCCTTAAGTAACACTATAAGGTTTACCTAAAGTTTCCCATAAAGGTGTGTGATAATGAGGGTTTGTGGTGACTGTTACCTGGGGTGTTAAAGGGTTACCCGTGATTAATGAGCTATTATAGAGAGGTCAGAGGTTAGGTACTGCCAGAGTCAACCCCACACAATATTTTGACCTTCCTCGCTAATACCACTTCGGGAGAGGGGATACAAGGAATGTATACTTCATACATACCTGCATAGTATACTTAAGGACATCACAGTCAAAGGTTTTCGTCAATATTAAGACCTTATGTGCTATTTAGTTGTCGATTGTATCCTGGCGAGCGATAGCGAGCCTGCAATTTAGTCGGATCGGTCTTCGGCCGGGATTTTTTACACATTTATCTCGAAGGGGTGGTCTTGGCTGTGTTTCTTTTAAAGCTTGATATATATAGATATATGGAGCAATCTTTAAAATATATATAAAATGGGGTTGCAGAGAGCATATGGTTATAGAACAAATTTTACTCAAAATTATACGATAGATCACTGGTGTAATTTATTGTCATACGTCGCGTTACACCCTGTAGTACTTACTTTGATATACCCTTTTTATCATTAGTTTGTTATTAGCTATGCTATATGTCTACATTCTCTACTATATTATATACCACATTATTATATCGTAAATAACTGGTGGTAGTAGACACATGGCAGACAGGTTAGGTACAGTAGGACTTGTGGTGGGGAGGGGGGAGGAGGACTAGCCTATACCCTCTTCCAAATTGGTAGGCCAGAAATCGCGAACCCTAACTTCTATAACTCATATGGCTAGAGTAAATGGGCTGTAAATTTCCATACGTATTCCCTGGTTGACCCTTCCCAAATATTAGAAATACCGGTATTACATCGATTACTCTTCTCGTTTGTGAGTTATAGAGGATAATGTTCAAGAGTTTTGGCCTACTTATTTTGAACAGGGTATAGCGGTGGATACAAATTACAAGTGTGTGTGTGTGTTTAAGCTGGACATATCTTCCAATTCTTATTATGTTATGCCATCATATAGTGATGTAGCCTACAAGTAGCACAAAGGTGATTAATATAATTAAATAGCCCTAATAAATATAATAATACTACAAAATAATTAATAATGATAATAATGATAACTCATAGAAATAACACGAAGGTTGGATTAGCCAATCGTCATAAATATACTGTAATCAGAATCATAACAACAATACTACGAATAATAATACAGTAATAATAGCTCAAGGGTGGAAGCAGAACACGTGAAATGGGAAGGAGCAAAAAGTTGAAGTTAAATCCGGAAAGGAGACAAAGGAACCACTAAGAAATATATTACACTCGGGAATGAATTGTGAGAGAAATTGGAATATAGTTGTGGAAGAATTATGAAGCAAAAAACGCGAATGTGAAAGTCATACCACGTAGAAAACAGAAGTTGCTAGTAATCCCTGCAGCTTAAAATAGTGGTGATTTTAATTAGCTTAGGGTGGGGCGCTAGGAATCAGAGGGGTAATGGTATAATCTTTCTCGCTTCCACAGGTTTTTTCTAAGTTGAATAAAAGTGTCTAATGGTAGCCATAATATAAGGAAGAAAGGCCTCATCGTACAGAAAGAGGTACCGGTAAGATATGAAGAATTACAAGAAATTTATATTAGGAATATTTATTATGTATTACGAGTGAATAATTAGATGCTACGGTAGAATTATTGGAGTAGACAAACGTATATTACAGAATATACCGATACCTTCTATGAGGAAAACTTAGAATAGAGAGCTAGAAAATAGAATTCCAATGTAAGTAAGATCAATAGAACAGTATGTATAATGAAGTGTTTGCAAATATATTCATGCCGTTGTCCAATTTAACTGTGGTAGGAAACCAACTTATATTATGATTTATATACGTATACGGTATTATAGATATTGATGAAACTGGTAAATATCTCGGTAATCACACCTTAGACCTGATACTAGTCCTTGTGTTCAAAATATCATGTCGCATAGTATTCACCAGATTATTTCACATAGGGTATATGAAAATGTCTTCTATATCCAATACAATGCATGTCTCTCTGATCCTTAACACTTTTAACTCCAGGAGACCTTTGTAAGTAAGATCAAATCGTCTGGAAGCAGTTAGAATAGTAAATGAAAACATAATGGGTTTGAGATGACTGCGCCTAATGCATATAGTTTGACAATCACTTCGAATTGACCTTCATAAAAAGAAAGACAAAGAAAAAGCTCTCGCGAGGTATATAACTATATACCGGTACCGGTACTTGTAGTATCTTATAAATGGTGTAATTATGTGTTTAGAATTAAGAATGATTATTGAAAGGAATGCTGCTACGATATTATGTGAATGTCGCAAATGGATTGAAAGGGTTAATATATAGTATAGCCTACTGGTGTGTGCGTGCGCGCGTGTATGTAGGTGCGTGAGTGTGTGTGCAGTCTACCGTGTTGGTATTTTTTCCAGTGTTTTCCTCGTTCTCAACATCTACATATATATATGCATAATGCATTTTGGGCTAGGTTTGGCATCCAGAACGGTTGTTTACTTTGCTATACCTTATATTACTGTCTCATTTAAGCTACCACTGTTAAAACTATAAGTATCCGTATTAACATATATTGAATATAAGAACTTATTTCTGAGTTTGCTTACTTTGCTACCTAGTATTTTAATAATATGGTGATTCTGTGGAGTGGATATGGGGTGGTTGCACTGAAGAAGTTGGACAAAATTCAATATTATATAGCTATTATATTAATCAATAACCCTACGATCACGCAGGACCTTCCACCATTATGTTTCATGCCTTGCATTATTTTATAGATATTTTCACAGTAAATGCTCCGAAGCACGTGCTTCAACTATGCCACCTCTGTAACCTCCCCACCTCTTTCCCCACAAAACTAGGGCAGCTGGAAACACCCATGAATTTACACTCTCTCTTGCACAATGTAGATCTTCTGCCTATCAAAATTAACTTATCCCCAGAACCGCAACTCTTTGGAAATCACTTACTTGGATTTTGTTTACTCCACACTCTTACAATCTACAACAGTTTATATCCAGTTGTTACAAACATTAAGTGAATGGAGCATCCGTTTTAGGCACATGGGGGGGGGGGGGGGGGAGTGTGTATGAAGTGTCTGAGAGATTTAAAACACAACAAAAAAAAACATAGGGAGGATCATGGAGAGATTTAAAAAAAAAAAAAAAAAACAACACACACACACACATAGGGAGGATCATGGTCTGGGGAGGAGGGCCCAAGTCTGTTCTGTTTACAGATTATATTTTGACTAGATAATCTTCTTGTACTGGTATTGGTTTTTGGCGGTTTTACTTTTGTATCGCTTTATATCACCATTTTTAAATTGTTTGTTTGGTAACTAACCGCTGTCAATCAAACACATTTACGAGTGTAAGAATTAATGTCTCGACTCACCATGTTTGATACAGATTGATACTATATGATAGGTGGGTTGGATTAAGCGAGCAATGTTTACGTTTCGACCTAACCTAATAACATAAAATTAATATGAATCCAAAAGTGTAATCTGTGCAACGACATGACTGAAAAGTGCATTGAAGCATGTGGCCGGAGGGGGTAGAGGGTGGAAGAGGTGAAGGAGGACGTGGATAAGGTGGGGTGTGTGTATGGGGGGGGGGGGGTGAGAAGGATGAGGAGGGAGGGAGATGGAGGCTTGGGTGAATGAGAAGAAAGAGGAGGAGGAGGAGGTGGAGAAAGAGAAGGATAGGGTGGAAGCGGAGATGTAGGATGGGGAAAATTAGATGGAGAAGGATAAACAATGGGGTGAGGAGGGCGATGGAGAAAGTGTAAGAAAGGTGGAGGAAGAAAAGAAGGAAAACAAGGCTTGGGTGGAAAACGAAGAGGAGGTGGAGGAAGAAGAAGAGGAAAGGGAGAATGAAAAGAAGGAGGTGGAAGAAGATAAAGAAAAGAAGGAAAAGAAGGCTCGGGGAAAAAATGAAGAGGAAGAAGTGGAGAAAGATGAAGATATGAGAGGGGGGAGGGGGGTTGCGGCGAGGGTCATTGGTTTCTGAGAATGGCAGGAGAGAGAGATTAGACTAACGATCGGAATGCTGTTTGTTTTGTGTCCCTCATAAGCTCCATGGGCTACAGCATGATACACGGCCACCAACATTCCTCATCAGGCCAGAATACCAGTGGGTCTTTTGGTATTCTTCGGTGTGTTTTGTGTTCAGTTTCATTGATATCGGTTTTTGTTATATACCGGGTATATCTGACTTACCGTAATTGACTGTTGTGTGTGTGTGTGTGTGTGTGTGTGTGTGTGTGTGTGTGTGTGTGACGAGACTGTAAATAGGTATACATAAATTATTTTGGGTACCGGTATGTTGCTGCTACATTGGTTTTACAACACTGGCTTTTTGGGGGTCCGTTCAGGTGACAAAGAGAGAGAGAAAGAGAGAGACTCACAAATAACACACACACACAAGGTTGAAGGGACCACTTATGATGACGACCAGAATATGTGTGAAATTATGAACAATACACTACACTCAGTATATACTAAAGGTGATAACTTTGAAGAAGTACGTAGGTGAAATTGGTGATAAACTGGGAGAGATTAATTTTCTCCCAGAGGAGCTAGTAGAAATAATGAAAGGACTAGATGTGAAAAAAGCAGTGGGACCTGACAATGTAGCGGGATGGATTTTGAAAGAATGTGCTGACGAACTAGTGAAACCCTTATATGAGATAATGAAATACTCTCTGGAAGTGGGAAAATTACCAATGGACTGGAAGAGAGACAACATTGTACCGATTTATAAAGGTGGGAACAGGGAACATCCATTGAATTATCGACCTGTGTCACTTACTAGTATAGTGTTCAAAATATGTGAGAAAATAATTAAGAAAAGATGGATGATTTACTTGGAAAAGAATAATCTACTATCTAACAGGCAATTTGGATTCAGGGAGGGTACCTCATGTGTTACAAATCTACTCAGTTTTTATGACAGAGTGGTTGACATATTACAAGAGAGAGATGGATGGGTGGATTGCGTATATATTGACATGAAGAAAGCTTTTGACAGAGTATCGCATAGCAGGCTGAAGTGGAAATTAAAAGAGTATGGAGGATTCAGGGTAGTTTGTTAAATTGTATGGAGGACTATCTTTCAGGGAGACAGATGAGGACTACTATCAGAGATAAATTTTCTACGTGGAAAGATGTCACAAGTGGAGTTCCGCAGGGAGCGGTGCTGGCTCCCATAATGTTTCTAATATACATTAACGACATGCCAAAGGATATAAATGCATATATGAATATGTTTGCAGATGATGCCAATATCATGAAGCATATTGAAGATGAAAACAGTGGTAGGGAATTACAGAGGGATTTGGATAGGATAGATCAATGGAGCAAGAAGTGGAAAATGGAATTTAACACAAATAAATGTCATGTAGTGGAAATGGGAGTAAGTAAAAGAAGGCCACATATGGAATATAAGTTAGGAGAAAACACTATTAACCCATCAGAGAAAGAAAAGGACTTAGGGATAACTGTTAGGAGTGATCTTTCACCTGAGAATCATATTAATAAGATAGTGGGAGAAACATATTGACTGCTAAACAGAATAAAAATAGCCTTTAACTATATAAACGAGGAGATGCTGGAGAAAATAATAAAAACATTGGTGAGACCAAGACTGGAGTATGCGGCAGTGGTGTGGGCACCACATCTAAAAAAGCATATAAAGAAGCTGGAGAAGGTTCAGAGAGCTGCAACTAGGATGATACCAGAACTGAGAGAATTACCATATGAGGAGAGATTAAAGAAATTAGATTTACCATCTCTAATGGATAGGAGGGAGAGAGGCGATATGATTATGATGTACAAATGTGTGAGAGGACTCGAAAAGGTGGACAAGAAGGGTTATATTGTGAAATATAATGGTAGAACTAGGGGACATAGATATAAGCTAATGAAAGGAAGATGTAAAGGAGATGTGAGAAAGTATAGTTTCCCTTACAGAAGTATAAGTAAATGGAATCAGTTGGAAGAGGAAGTGGTGTGTGCCAAAAACATTCATATTTTTAAGGCAAAGTTAGATAATTGTAACTCAGGAAGCGGGACAATACGAGCCTAAAAAGCTCAACTCCTGTATACTACAAATAGGTAAATACAAATAGGTAAATACACACACA
Organism: Lithodes maja; assembly: GCA_037953745.1. Lineage (NCBI taxonomy): Eukaryota > Metazoa > Arthropoda > Malacostraca > Decapoda > Lithodidae > Lithodes > Lithodes maja. The sequence goes on along the minus strand of JBAKBP010028638.1, from coordinate 17,655 downwards.
CACACACACACACACACAGCCCGTAGCCTAGTAGGTAGAGCTCTCGTCTCACACACGAGGGGTCGGGGGTTCAATCCCCGGCCGGGCGGAGACAAATTGGGCTTGTCTCCTTTCATGTGTTAGCCTCAGTTCACCTAGCTGTAAATAGGTACCTGGAATAAGTGGACGACGTTGTGACGTCCCATCTGGGGTTGGCAAAAATGGTACAAGGCGAGATGGGTATCATATGGTTCACCTAAGCTGATGGCTACCTAAGCGTTCGGGCGAGACGATACCGTCTATAGTGAGAATGGTACCATACAGATCCACCCTAAGCCTTCGTTTCCGATGTCGCCAATTGGCTAAAAATACAGACTACACACACATCCACAGCCATTCCAACGATACATATAACACCTACACACATAGGAGGCGGGAAATAACGAGCATGCTCACTCCCGCAATACAACAACTAGAGTAAGTACAACTAGAGTAAGTACACACACACACACACACACACACACACACACACACACACACAATCAGAACTCCCTAGCTTAATACCATGACCCTATATGATAAAGGTCAATCTCACTATACAAACAGTTGAGTTCTCCACCTTAAGGTCGGACCCCTCCACTATCTTATCTCTAACACTAAAGGCCGAGTCGCACTAACACTTTATTTTCGACCATTTTGTTTATGAAATTCTGGTGTAGTAGCTTCTGAATACAAGTTTTATGTGAATGTGAATGCCTGAAGCAATTATACAGTATATACCCGATACCGTCCGATTAATTTCTATTGCCGATACCAATGGAAATTAGACAATACAGTACGAGTTGTTCAGCACTGACAGAAGCAGACAGACAAAAAGACACACACAGACAGACAGGTATAAACAGACATACATTATGATAGAAAGACGGACAGACAGACAGACATACTCGGATAAAGTTCAAGCCAACTATACAATCGGTTGACTATTCCACCCTTTCTGTACCAGCTACGTTTTTTACATTATATTCTAGCAATATTTAGACGATTCTGTGCAGTTTATGAAGGATCTGTGGTTATGAAAAGGGTTAAGTGAGATAGTTCGAAGCCTGTTAATTGCTGGAGGCCCTTTTTAAACTGAATTAAATCGTCTAATAGTAGCCAGAATAAAGTATAAAAAGGACGGCACCGGTACTGAACGGGTTATAGTGTCACTTACTGTATACCGGGTAGTCGTTATCTCTCCTAGACCAAAGGTTGTATTAGCCCCGCACTTAACTTTCCTCACAGGTATTGGTCTTATCTGTTATACCCTGTGAGTCACCTGATCTCTCTCGCATTCTTTAGATTACAGTCACGGGGTGGTGAATTGTCAAGAGTTCTACTATCATTATGTTGTCAGTGTATTTCATTATTTAAGTTATCTAGTTGGATTGGCTTAGCGAGAACATTGCGTCGATCAATCTAGTTCTTCTTAATTCACTAATAATAATAATATAATGGTAATACCGACAAGCCCAGGAATAATATATTTAACCATTTATCATTCACCTCAACTTCTTCAAACTTCCAATCCGCGGTGAATAATCTTTAATCATTTCCCCGTAGTGAGCGGGTGATTGATGGGTGAATGTGAGTAGGAAGGGGATATGCAGGAGTGAATGTGAAGGCTGACGGGCTGGGGATAACTGTAGGAGAGAGAGAGAGAGAGAGAGAGTGAGAATGAGAGTGAGTGAGGGAGAGCGAGATTATGTGCAAATGTCTGAATGCCTGAGCTTATGTGTGGGTTTATCTTATGCATTCCTGTGTTCATTACTTGGATAATGTGTGTGTGTGTGTGGTATAGGCAGGTAAAATATTTAGAGGTAAAATATTTAGTATGCTGGCTTATGTACTATTGACAACAAATAGGTAAATTCACACAACAAACCAAGGTATATTTTTTGTATAGGCTGTTGGTTGTATGATTGAAAGGGAGAAAGCCAGACAGGTAGACAGATGGAGAAGCAGACAGACAGATAGAATGATGGAGAAGCAGATATAGATAGACAGATGGAGAAGCAGACAAGATAGATAGACAGACAGACGTAAGGTACACTCTTAAAACACAAATCCTGATCCAAAATCAACTTCGAATAGAAAAAAGCTATAGCCTCCGAATTACAAATCTTTGATACAGAATTAATAAGAAAATTCGATTCAGTTTGGGATAGCTTGGGATGGCTTTAATGATTTATGTCCACTATTTATTTAGTGTACATTGTAGCATACAAGAGATACATCCAGACAGTCGGACAGACCCCAATACTATTACAGACAAACAAACAGATAAACACACAGACAGGGAGAGAGTCCGTGAGGGGGGGGGGGGGGGGGGGAGTCTTATGGGTGAAGGTACAAGTATAGTGCCCTTGAAGAAAGTGGGTGGGCTGATGGGTGATGTGGGCGTGTCTGGGAGAGAGAGTGAGTGAGAGTGAGTGAGAGAGTGAGTGAGTGAGTGAGAGAGTATTGAGTATTGAGTAGAGGTATGCGTCTGTCCCTGAAGAAAGTGGGTGGTCTGAAGGGTTAGAGTGGGCGTGGCTGGGTGATTGAGAGTGGGTGGGTGAGACATGGAAGGGTGTGTGTAGTGTTGGTAGGGGAGGGGGGGGTAGAAATGGATAACACTGTATATAAATAATTTTCAGATATCTAGGCAAGGCTTATAGAGGTGATGTTTATGGTATCGGGTACTGGTTTAGATATGCATGGTAGCCTTGTAGTACGGTACTCATTAGGCAGTGTACTTTGATTTAGAATAGGATTGCATTATTTAGTTTCAACTTCTCATTTTTCGTTTGCCTTTGGTCTGACTACTCCAAATTGATCTTTTATAATGCTTCATTCAGTAAAACTTATTGTACTGTCAGTTTAGTTGCCGATACCTATACAACAGATCCACGAAATGCTGCCATAAAGAGCAAGTGTGTGCATCCGACTTGAGTGAGTGGGTGGGATATACATGGGGGCTCAGTAATGGTAGGGTAAAATCACATAACATGGCGAATATTTTTGACTCAGGTTATGTTGAGCTGGGTAATTGTATGGGTTCAGATGAGTCCGTACTTAGCTTTAGATGATTGTTAGGTTAATCTCTTTCCAGCTTATGAGAGGTAGCGCTATTTAAAAACATTACTATGCAATGTATGTAACGTAAGTCCTCAACATATTACCAGTAGCCTAGTATAATACTGTATATAAGCATGATTGGTACCGTATCAATAATCGTACACTTTAGTGTAGCTTAATTTGTATTTGTAGTGTGTTGTTGTTATTGTTGTTGTTATTATTATTGTTTGTATTGCTATTATTATGTATATTATTGTTATTAAAATAATAATAAAAATAATATTAGTAATTAATTATAATAATAATAATAAACAAATATATACATTGGTTTTCATTGGTATTAATTTCTGTAAATGAATATAATGTCATTGTTACTATATTTCATTATTATAGAATTGTGTAATATGTAATGGAATTTGGGTCAGGTATGCATGAATAAAAGTGAAATTCATTAGGTAATTAGTAGGTGTTAGACGTAGGTGAAATCTGTGCAGTTGTGAGACAGGGCGTTGGTGCCATGTTGAAATGTACATGCAATATGGTGTGTGTGTATGAGAGAGAGAGAGAGAGAGAGAGAGAGAGAAGAGAGAGAGAGAGAGAGAGAGAGAGAGAGAGAGAGAGAGAGAGAGAGAGAGAGAGAGAGAGAGAGAGAGAGAGAGAGAGAGAGAGAGAGATAGATTCAGATTCGTCGGAGTAATGTTGTATATTTAAATGTGGTAGAATGACAAGGACGACTAGGTAGGGTATATATTTGATCATGTTTAAGTTAGCGTGTTGATGCTGGAGGGGACAGGTATTGATATTGGGTTTATCAAGATACGAGTGGTCCCTTATGTTTGTCAAGAGTGATGGTATAGATAGTGTGTGTGTGAGTGAGTGAACAAATGTGGGTTGATAATATTTAATACATGTGTTACATAGATTACAATACAGGCATGTTTGTGAAATCTGTGTGTGTGTGTGTGTGTGTGTGTGTGTGTGTGTGTGTGTGTGTGTGTGTGTGTGTGTGTGTGTGTGTGTGTGTGTGTGTGTGTGTGTGTGTGTGTGTGTGTGTGTGTGTGTGTGTGTGTGTGTGTGTGTGTGTGTGTGTGTGTGTGTGTGTGTGTGTGTGTGTGTGTGTGTGTCCTGGGAATGTAAGCGAGCCATGATTTAATACATGCGTTACAGTGTACTTAATCATGTAGGTAGCCTGTACTAAATCTCTCCCATTTCTATTTACATGCGGCTAATTTTGTAAGTAGGTAATCTCCACACAGCCTCCCCGAGAGTTCCCATCCGTCATGAAGGTTGTCTCTTGTTAATTACAGGTGAGTGGGGGCCAATTATGGTAATACCCCGGCCCACACACCTTCTTGGAATGTTTGGGGAGTGTGACCTCTCTCAACCTGTACATACCACTAACATTACCACACCTATTTAAGACTTCTCGTCCTGTACGTACATATATTCATCTCATAAACATACACCACCAACCTATAGGCCTACCTACCACAGATATCTCTCAACCTGTACATACTGCTCACATTACCGTGCCTATCTTAAGCTTAAGCTCTACATCCAACTATCCATCTAACAAACGTCCATCACATTACCAGCACTCATCCTATACATGCATATATCCTTCTCGATAGAAACATTTCTCCGGCGAAGCCGGATTTTTCCATACAATGCTGGCTCGCTATTGCTCGCCAGGAAGAAATCGACACCTGGATGGGGATAAACTTCTCAAAACAGTAGGCTGAATGGTGCCGAATGGATACACGCGAGAGAAAGAGAAAAAAGGAGAAACAAATGCAGGTCACCCCCCTTAACACAACATCCAAATCCCTACACCTTCTTTCACATCCACCACACTTATAACTCCACCTCGCCCGTCTAGCCACAATAGAAATAGTAGGTAAGAAAAGGAAAAATAAAGTGGCCATTATAATCTACCCATTTAAAGATATGATTGATGACATATATATATTTAAAGGGAAAACGGCAAATCAGTCAATATACCCAATGATCTTAATATACTAATTTGTTATCCATTTTACACATATTGATTGTTTACAGCGCACCTCCACCCTTCTCCCTCCCTCCCTCCCTCCCTCCCTCCCTCTCTCTCTCTCACACACACACACACACACACACACACCGCCACACCTAGACGATGTTATCCTTCCCCACCAAGCTCCTTACTGGGCTTTACTGCTTTGTTAGTCATCATTATTTACACATTTTACCTAACTCTAGAACACGGTGCCTTTTGTGTCTACCTTTTTTATTGATTTTGTTTGTTTATTTATTTGTATTTATATATTTATATTGTATTTTATTTTTACTACAATTTCACATCTCCAGAGGTAATATTTATTCTTTTTAAAGTCACCTTGACATCCTCAGGGTTGTGTGTTCAAGATATAGTTTTATCATTGATTTAGGCGAGATAGGCTCTTGTATGTATTAATTTGTGTTAGTGACTTGATCGCTCGAAAGCTATTCATTCGAATTCAAGGCCAATCACACAACTATATAAATAGGAATATGATGCCCTACTTGAAAACAATACGGTTCTCAATTCAAGGTAATTTGTACATGATGAATTATGCTAAAAGATACACATAATTCATAACTACCATACCGGTATATCCTACTTTAGAAGTAATGTTTTGGGGATCGTTAATGCAAGATAATATAATGCCGAGAACAATGTGATGTACGGTATTGTATATCAAAGTAAACATGTCAAAAATATTACACCACGTCATGAGAAAAATTCCTTAGCGGTAATTTAGACAATTAAATGTAATACATTCTACGCGAATAATAATAGTATATATTGTACCATATTAATTCACAGTAAACTATTCTTATGGTACATGGACGTAATCGCTAAAACAAAATAATACAGTTCATATGAGTGCGGGTGGTGAAATCGGTATTCCACTTCAGTAGATATTTACTCTTTTTAAATTAAAGTGATATGATAAGATTATCTGTATGTAATTCAAAGTAATAAATGTATCCCACTTTCAAAATATATACAAATAAAGATAGTATAGCCTATACGGTAAATAAAGAATACTGTATGCTAGAAGTAGGAAACAATGTGTTTTTTGTGAAACCAGTACCCCTTGTCAAGAGATTCAAATTCAAATAAACCACATTTTATACATTTATACCCGTAACGGTATTTATTGTATTCCAAGGTACTTTAATTTTTACGGAATAGTGTATAAAATGAAGGGTTAATGAAATAGTGGCTGGGGTGAAATCAGTACCGGTACGGTACGTCATTAAAGCTTTACCTTCCGGGTTCCAATGAGGCTTGGGGTGACGCTTTACAAGTGGCTGGGTCAGAGGTTAGATCCTTTCTGACCACCCACTTAACATCTTCCCTACCCTACCTTTCTTATTCTCACCCTCCTTCCCTTATTAACTTGGATCGTCCCTCCTTCCATATTTTCACTCTCCTTCCCTTACTAAGTTAGATCGTCCCCTCCTTCCTTTTCCTTTGATAACACTCCTTCCTTTCATTTCCTTCCTTACTTTCACCCTCCTTCCCTTATTTAACTGTGATCGTCCCTCCTTCCTTATTCTTTGATCAACTCTTCTACCCTGACTTACCTTCCGTATTCTCACCCTCCTTCCCTTATTTAACTTTGATCGTCCCTCCTTCCTTTTCCTTTAATCAACCCTCCTTCCCTCCGTTGCCTTCCTTCTCTTGACCCTCCTTCCCTTACTTAACTTTAATCGTCACTCCTTCCTTTTCCTTTGACCAATCCTCCTTCCTTTCATTTCCTGCCTTATTCTCACCCTCCTTCCCTTACTCGTGGGAGACTCGATGATACGTGGTCAGCTCACAGAGTTTTGCGCCAGGGCACCTAAGACCAGGAAGCGTTTTTGTATCCCTGGTGGTGGTGTGGATGACGTAGTTGCAGCAGTTGACGAAGTATCAAAGCTGGCCCCTGCTAATACAATGTACGTCATCCACGTTGGATCCAACGATGTGCAGCGAACCCGGTCGGAAGATTTGCTTTTAAAGTACCAGCAGCTGATCAAGTCGTTTAAGGAGAAGTCATCAAGGATCATCGTCTCAGGAATCGTCCCCCGGCTCGGTGTAGAGAGCCGATTTTACAACATAGCCACCAGCACAAATCGTTGTCTAGCAAACCTCTGCAGGAAGGAGAACGTGGGATTCGTCGACACCTGGGACAATTTCTACTACGATGACTATTTGTTTTCGGACGATGGAGTTCATCTGAACCAGGTGGGAGCAGCACGTTTTGGGCGTCTTCTCAACGATGCGGTGAAGGATTTTCGGAGAAGAAATCGACTCAGCACAGGACAACCAGGAAGGAGGACCGAAGACAGCGAGGACGGCAACCTACAAAGGAATTAAATACTAATCCGTCAAGAACCGCGAATTTGGATAAATCTCCACCAACACGACCCAAATTCAAAACCGTCAGGGATAACGACCGAGGACCGAGGACAGCCATGAATGTAAATATAGATCCGACCAGAACCAAAAATTCGATGAAAGAACGTTCTGCGAGTTCTAAAACCGCAACTTTAAAGGTTTTCTATGCAAACGCTCGTAGCATACGCAATAAATTTTCAGATTTAGAGGAACTAGTGTTTACAGAAAATTATGATGTGATTGGCATAACAGAATCTTGGCTCAATACAGAAGATAGAGACTTTTTAGCAGAGTATTCACTTCCCGGTTATGTAATGTTTGAGAACAGCCGAATAAATAAAAATGGAGGTGGCGTTTTATTTTATATCAAAGAAAGTCTTAACCCGACCCTCGTGTCAAAACCTCAAATTGTGAACGTCGACACATCTTTTGTGCTAATAAAGAATAATAAAGGTACAAAAATAATACTTGCGTTAATATACAGACCTCCAGCTCAATCAGTGCAAACTGACCGAGAAATTTACGAACAAATTGCAGATGTAAGTAACTCACAAGATACCGTAATTTTTGGCGACTTTAATTTACCTGTGACCAAGTGGGGCGATACTCTTACTTCACACTCCGGACATGACTTGTATACGAACTTGCAAGAGAGTTCGCTTTATCAATTTGTTCGAACGCCGACCCGTGGTAATAACGTTCTTGACATTGTACTTGCAACAAAAGAAGAATTGATAGAGAATTTGAATGTTGGTGATGAATTCAGTAACAGCGACCATCGTACGATAACTTTCACTTTAAAGTTTACTAGTAACGAACCAAATAGTAGCATCGAAAAAGTCCCTAATTTCAAGAAAGCAAACTTCCATAAACTTAGAGCTATGTTTAAAGAAACTGACTGGAGCTTTTTAATTAACAATAACGACATAAATACATCTTGGAAGTTATTCGAAACCACTTACCTAAAAGCAGTGCAAGACTGCATACCATCGAAAATACGGCGTCCAGGCCATAATAATAAGCCCAAATGGTGGAATAAAGATATTTCAAACTGCCTGCTTGCTAAAAAATTTGCTAATGATAGATTAAAATCCTCACAAAATGACGAAGAACGGGTGAAATTTGTAGAGCTACGACGCAAAGCCAAAAAGTTAATTAAGCAAAGTAAAAAGACCTTAGAGTTACATATTGCGAATCAAAGTAAAACAAACCCGAAAGAATTCTATAGTTATATCAGAAAGAAAAAAGTAGTTACTTCAACTGTTGGACCGTTAGTCGATGAAAAAGGAGAATACACCAAAGACGAAGTACAAATGAGTAATGCCCTCAATACCTTCTTTGCATCAGTTTTTACAACAGAAGACCTCAGTGATATCCCTACACCATCGCCGATTCAGATTGATAATTCAGATGTTCTAAGCAATATCACCGTTACAGAGAGAGAAGTATTGAATTGTTTAGATAAACTCAAAGTAAATAAAACGCCAGGACCTGATACAATCTCGCCTAGAGTTCTAAAGGAAGCTAAGAATGAGCTCTCCAAACCACTGACATTACTATTCAATAAATCCTTGCAGTCTGGAACTATGCCTGATCAGTGGAAGCTAGCCAACGTAACACCGATATTCAAAAAAGGCAGCAAATCCCTACCCAGTAACTATCGTCCAATTAGCTTAACCTCAGTTGTATGTAAAATGCTAGAAACGGTCATACGAGACAGACTCGTAAATCACTTAGAGGAAAATAACATACTTAAAGATACTCAACACGGCTTTCGTAAAAAACGTTCCTGTTTAACAAACCTCTTAGACTTCTTCCACGATATCCTCAACCTCTACGATGAGAGTAAAGCTGTAGATATTATATACCTTGATTTTCAAAAGGCCTTTGACAAAGTTCCCCACAAACGTTTACTGCTAAAACTAAAAGCGCATGGAATACAAGACGGTGTGTTGAAATGGATAGAAAATTGGCTCAACAACAGAAAGCAAAGAGTAGTCATAAACGGTAAGGCATCTAAATGGACCAATGTAAGTAGCGGGGTACCCCAGGGATCGGTACTAGGACCAATTCTCTTTCTAATTTACATCAACGACATAGATGAGGGTCTCACCTGCACAATCTCAAAATTTGCTGACGATACAAAAATTGCAAATAGCGTACTCTCAAAAGAACAAGTTGACGATATGCAACACAATCTAGATAAATTGTCATGTTGGGCCCAAATTTGGCAAATGAGTTTCAATGCGGATAAATGTAAAGTACTACATGTCGGATACCTAAATGAGAAAGCAAACTATTCGATGAATGGCACTCAACTTAAGAATGTAAACAGAGAAACTGATCTGGGAGTAACAATATCGAGTAACCTAAAACCGAGTCAACAATGTTCAGAAGTTGTTAAGAAGGCAAACAAAATAATTGGCTTTATTGGCAGGTCATTTGAGCATAAATCCAAAGAAGTTATCCTAACCCTTTACAATTCCTTAGTCCGCCCTCTTCTGGAATACTGCGTTCAATCCTGGTGCCCTTATTACCAAAAAGATATAAACAAGCTAGAACGAGTTCAACGTAGAGTTACCAAAATGATACCTAGCCTAAAGAACAAACCATACGAAGAGCGTCTTAGAGAATTAAATCTATTTCCTTTAACCCAGCGCAGATTAAGAGGCGACTTAATTCAAGTGTTCAAAATCATCAAAGGCATCGACAATATGAACTGTAGTAAATACTTCACTATCGACCAATCTAATTACACACGGGGAAACGGTTGCAAAATTATTGGTAAATCTTTTAACTCGCACGAATCTAAGAATTTCTTCTTCAATCGAGTTGTCAACTTGTGGAATGGGCTTCCCCGAAACGTTATAGACTGCAGCACCGTTGATTCATTTAAATTCCGCCTAGACAAATATCTCGCATCAAACCCGCGACTGACTGCGTTTGTAAATGAATAACTTTATCCTCCCCTCAGTTACTAACCCATATGTCCCCTACTAACTTCCTAGTCCTGCCACGTTAGTGGCAGGGCAGTAGTTCCCTTTCCAATGTTCCCTTACCCACTCTAAACCACTGTTTGGACACTTGATCCTCAGTGTTTTGGAGGACAAGCAGCCTAGAAGGGTCACTAGATCTGTTGTTGCTTGATTTCCTTTGTACTCCTTTGTACTTTGTACAAGATACATACACACACAGTCTCTCTCTCTCTCTCTCTCTCTCTCTCTCTCTCTCTCTCTCTCTCTCTCTCTCTCTCTCTCTCTCTCTCTCTCTCTCTCTCCATACGACAGGGAGGACTTCGAGAATTGATGGGTACTTTGTTTTTTATGTACGTACAGTACACAGTCGTAAAATACATACACGATCACTCACCTACACGCACATACAGTACACACACACACACACACAATATCTTAAGAGACGTATGCACACACACATGGTTTTACACACACACAAACACACACATACACACAAATATATATATATATATATATATATCGGAAATGGGAGCGTTCCTGGGGAATCTCAACTTCAGGAGGAAAAGAATGACGAGGGACGTAACAACCAACATCTTTATTACACACATTTTCAAACGTTTCGACATATAGTGTATGCCATCATCAGTGACCTAAAAGTGAACACAAACGAAAACATTAATTTATTGAGGGATATAAAGTCTCTAAATTTAAATCTGAGTAATGCTAAAACCTAAAACTAAATAAAATAAAAGGTATAGATACTAAACATTTAAATTTGAAAACATATGGGGGATTAGGTAACACTTAAGGGGAAAGCAGAAGTCCCTTCACATTAAGAAAATTCAACCTAAACTCAATATTTCGACTTCTGCTTTCCCCTTAAGTGTTACCTAATCCCCCATATGTTTTCAAATTTAAATGTTTAGTATCTATACCTTTTATTTTATTTAGTTTTAGGTTTTAGCATTACTCAGATTTAAATTTAGAGACTTTATATCCCTCAATAAATTAATGTTTTCGTTTGTGTTCACTTTTAGGTCACTGATGATGGCATACACTATATGTCGAAACGTTTGAAAATGTGTGTAATAAAGATGTTGGTTGTTACGTCCCTCGTCATTCTTTTCCTCCTATATATATATATATATATATATATATATATATATATATATATATATATATATATATATATATATATATATATATATATATATATATATATATAGAGAGAGAGAGAGAGAGAGAGAGAGAGAGAGAGAGAGAGAGAGAGAGAGAGAGCGCGAGAGAAACACACACACACACAAACACACACACAAGATCTTAAGAGACGTATGCACACACACATGGTTTTACACACACACACACACACACACACAAATATCTATATACTGTATATATCTATATATATATCTATATATATATATATATATATATATATATATATATATATATATATATATAGAGAGAGAGAGAGAGAGAAAAACACACACACACACAAGGTCTTACACACACACACACACACACACACATATAACAGCCTCTCGAGATTTGATGGGTACTTTTGGTTGTTCAGGTAAAGACAGAGAGTCGTTAAGTATAATTATACACACACACGAAAAAGTACACACACACGAAAAAGTACACACACATACACACACACACACGTACACCAAACAGCACCACCAGATTTGATGGGCCATTTTTTTTATGTTTCGTAGGTAAAGTTGCAAAATTACACACACACACACACACACACACACACACACACACACACACACACACACACACAGCCCGTAGCCTAGTAGGTAGAGCTCTCGTCTCACACACGAGGGGTCGGGGGTTCAATCCCAGACCGGGCGGAGACAAATTGGGCTTGTCTCCTTTCATGTGTTAGCCTCAGTTCACCTAGCTGTAAATAGGTACCTGGAATAAGTGGACGACGTTGTGACGTCCCATCTGGGGTTGGCAAAAATGGTACAAGGCGAGATGGGTATCATATGGTTCACCTAAGCTGATGGCTACCTAAGCCTTCGGGCGAGACGGTACCGTCTATAGTGAGAATGGTACCATACAGATCCACCCTAAGCCTTCGTTTCCAATGTCGCCAATTGGCTAAATACAGACTACACACACATCCACAGCCATTCCAACAGTACATAAAACACTTAACATGCATTTCACGCAATACATTCCCAGTTAAGGAGGCGCGATAATAATGAGCTTAGCTCGCATTGCGTGGATTCCCCTTGACGAACAAGTAACTGAGTAACTGAGTAACACACACACACACACACACACACACACACACACACACACACACACACACAACTAGATGATGTGATTTATTTGGTTATTTATCTACATATTTATTATTATTTTTTGCTATCGCTCGCCAGGAAAAAATCGACACCTAAATGGCACAGGTCCTATTATTATCGACAAAGAAATGGAGTGAAATTGTCATAAAATTCCCAAACTAATGGGCCGAACGTCTTAAATTCTGGAAACTAATGGGGTTAAACATGAGGGAGAAGGGGGGGCTAGAAAAACCAAGCATACCCCCCATAAATTAACCCTTTCAAGCTCCAATACGCATTTCGGTTTTGTTTTCTGGTCATTATTATGTTAGACACTGTTATTCAGATTAGTAACGGTATATGGAAGTCAAAGGGTTGCTTGAGAGAGTCTTTACCCTTTTAATACCCACAGATCCTTCCTAAGCTGCATAACATCGTCTAATGATAGCCAAAATATACAGCTAAAACGCGTCAGAGCTTCAAGGGGTTAATACAGCCACACAATAATTCATATTACTATTAGGATTTGAAGCGGGTGACTTCAATTCGCGTAAGGTAATGATCTACAGTACTTGTATTGTCACAGAGAGAGAGAGAGAGAGAGAAAGAGAGAATATGGTGTTTTTTTTGGGAGAAAGTTTTAGACAGCTATTTACATTTGTACATTTTTCGATAGAATAACGTCCGGCGAAGCTGGATTTTCCAAAGAATGATGGCTAATCTAACTCTCTCTCTCGCTCTCGCTCTAATAGTATTGACTCTTCAGTATATTAATCTACCGGCAATCTTCCTCCGTAGCCAACCCTTCCATGGGGTGTTGGCATAGGGATATGGAACGGTTGGCATACTAATAGTGGGTGGGTGTTGGCATAATAGAAGGTTTAGCATAATGTGTTGGCATAGTTGTGTAGGTAGCATGGCATTTAACTGTGTTGGTGGTGTAATGATTTAGATTATCTTCTGGGTGGGTGTTGGCATAATAGAAGGTTTAGCATAATGTGTTGGCATAGTTGTGTGGGTAGAGCATGGCATTTAACTGTGTTGGTGGTGTAATGATTTAGTTTATGTTCTGGGTGGCGTGTCCCGATTTCGAAACCCGGGAGGATCATATGCCTTCATTAGTTTATGTTAGTGCATTGGAGTTTGTAATGGAGGATTAACGTTCAGTACCGGTGATATACTGTATGTTTCCGTTCTATTCTGGCAACTATGAGACGATTTAATTCAGTTTAGAAAGTTCCTCCAGCAATTAACATGCTTTGAACTATCTCACAAACCCTTTTTACTATTAGTACCACAAATCTTTCTTAAATTGCATTTTTTTTTTTTTAACTACAGCTACAATACAACTGAAAAGACGTCGCCGGTATAGAAGGGGTTAAATTTTAATAGAAGATGTTGGCATTATAGCAGAAAGTTTAGCATGTGTGTTGGCATAGTGGTGTGGAAGGGTTGGCATATCTTCCTTCTTCTTTCTTCCTATCCCTCCCTTCCTTCATCATCTCCTCCTCCTCCTTCTTTCTTCCCATCCCTCCCTTCCTTCATCATCTCCTCCTCCTCCTTCTTTCTTCCCATCCTTCCCTTCCTTCATCTCCTCCTCCTTCTTTCTTCCCATCCCTCCCTTCCTTCATCTCCTCCTCCTTCCTTTTTTTGCTCCCATCTCATTCTTTTTTCCCATCCCTTCCTTCATCTCCTCCTCCTCCTTCAGTCTATCCCTCCCTTCCTTCATCTTCTTCCTTCTTATCCACTCCTCCTTCTTCCATTCCATCTCCTCTCCTCCTTCCCTCCCTCTCTTCCTCCCTTCCTTCACTCACATAATTATCCTCCACTCCTCTTAACTTGACCGAAGGAGAGCTTGCATGAGAGGCATCGTTATCTACGGGTCAATCTCCCCCCTCCCTCCCCCCCCCCTTTCCTCCGTCCTCCCACTTTCTTCCTCTCCTCCTCCCACCCTTCCTTCCTACCCCCCTTCCTTCCTACCCGCACTCCTACCCTCCCTCCCTCTTTTCCTACCCCTACTTCTTCCTTCCCTCTTTCCTATCCCCCTTCCTCCCTCCCTCCTTCACTCCCTTCCTACCCTCCTTCTTCCCCTCCTCCCTCCTTCACTTTCTTCCTACCCCCCTTCTCCCTCCCTCCTTCCTACCCTCCTTTACTCCCTCCATTCCTACCCCTCTTCTCCCGTATCCATCTTACTTCTACCTAGCTCTTCCCCCATTCTCTCTCCCTCCCTCCCCAATATTTGCATCTCCTCCCCCCCTCCCTCCCTCCCTCCCTCCTCCCTGATACTATCTATCTCCTCCCTTGACTGACTGCCTATACTTAGCTCTGTTTGTATTGCTCAGATCTTCCTCTCCTCTTAATATCTCCCTTCCTTCCCCTCCTCTCCTCTCCTTCCTAACCCACCCTGCCTCCCCTTCCTAACCTAGTCCTCCCTCCCCCCTTCGTTTCCCTTCTTCCTAACCCAGCCCTCCCTCCCCTCTCCATCCTAACCACCCCTCCCTAACCCACCCTTCCTTCCTAACCACCCTACCCTCCCTAACCTAGCCCTCCCTCTGCTCTCCTTCCTAACCCCTCCCCCCTTCGTTCCCCTCCATCCTAACCTAGCCCTCCCTCCCTATCCCTCCTCCCAAACCAAGCCCTCCCTCTCCTATCCTTTCCCCTCCCCCTCCTCCTTGATACTATCTTCCTCCCCTTGAGTGACTGCCTATACTTAGCTGTGTTTGTATTTCTCAGATATTTCTCTCCTCTTTATTGCGTCTTTCCTCGCGAGATTTGCTTTATGCGAGGCCCCTTTTCTGCGCTCTCGCTCTCTCTCTCTCTCTCTCGCTCTCTCTCTCTCTCTCTCTCTCTCTCTCTCTCTATCTCTCTCTCACCCTTTCTCGTCGCTTGGGTTTCGATCTCTCTTACTTTCTACTGTTTTTCGTGTGTAGTTTGGTTTTATTCTCGTGATTTCCTTCTTTCTTTCTTTTTTTTTTCTTTTTTTTTCTCGTGATTTTCTTCTTTTTATTTTGTATTATTTTCGTGATTTCCTTCTTTCAAATTCTAACTTTTCTGGCTAGTTACTCTTAATTTCGTATTTCTTCTTTCTTCTGGGTCTTGTTTGCTCCGCTCCCTCGCTTTCTTTTCTCTCGTGTGTTCCTATTCTTTCGACTTTCTACTCTTTATCTTGTGTTTTCCGTGATTTGATTTGTTCTTATTTTTGTTGTGATAGCCTTCTCTCACATTCCTAGTTTATGTTTGACTCTCTACTCATAATCTCGTCTCTCCTATAGTCCATTCGCTGTCAGTAGGCGAGCAATCATGACCTCTATCCTCTGTAACTCAAAAAGGGCTAGAGGAAATTGGCTGTAAATTTTCACATCTATTCCTTGACTGACTCTTCCCAAATGGTAGAATTATTAGCTCGATTACTCTGGCCGTTTTTGAGTTACAGAGGTTAGAGGTCATGATTTCTCGCCTACTTACAGCGAATAGACTATAGCGAAGTGTTCTTTATTCGAGGTCCCTTCCTTTCGCGGTTTCCTTCCCTTTCCTGTCGATGTTCCAAGATGTACTAAAGCTAAGTGATTGCGAAAGAACTCGAACAAATGGTTTCAAAATTAGATACATTTCGTTTCAGAATAAATATAGGCAAATATTGGCTTGGTAACAGAGTTGTAGATAGGTGGAATAGGCTACCAAGTGCTATAGTGGGATCAAGAACGATATAGAGCTTTAAGATAACATTAGATAGGCATATGGATGAGATGGGTTGAGTGTGAGGGGGATTTTTGCCGGGTGTTGGCCAATCAGCGCTCTGCAAACCCCCGTTTTCTGACCTCTGACTGTTTTGGTGAGGTCGGTCCTCATGGTATTAGTGAGCTGGGCCTATAATTAGGCCTTGTAATTGAGGTTGGTGTGAGAGGGATCTGCAGACTCCCATTTTCTTATGTTCTAATGTACGGTATACTCTTTCCTCATATTTGTTTTACGGATTCATCTTTGTCTGCTCTTCTTTTAGGATCCCGTATTGTATTGGCTATCGTATTGTAGTGGATCCCGTATTGTAGTGGAGTGGATCCCGTATTGTAGTGTATCCAGTATTGTAGTGGATCCCGTATTCGTGTTTTCTTTATTGCCGTCCTTTTCTGAGTTCTGACATTATTTCACGTTCTTATGTTTCTTACACATATGGTTCCGCTGCTTGTCTGCCTGCTGAGACAACCGGGAGAGTGCTGGAGGCCTTAGTGATGGTTCCGCTGCTTGTCTGCCTGCTGAGACAACCGGGAGAGTGCTGGAGGCCTTAGTGATCCTTGGTCTATGGGTCTTCTCCTGGTTGACTTAAATGGGTGTGATATATTTTGGTTTTCCTTTTCTCCTTTGTACTTTTGCATATTATATATTTACCGTTCCTCCTCCTCTTCTCAGTTCCTCTCATTCTTCCTTATTCCTCCTCTTCTTCATTCCATTTCCTCCTTCACCTCGTCCTCTTTCTTCTTCTTTTTTCCATCATCATCATCATCTTCTTCTTATCCCTCAATAACTTCAAGTTCTTCTTCTTCTTCTTCTTCTTCTTCTTCTCAGCTCCTCCCCTCCGTTAACACCTCCTCCTCCTCCCTATAATTTTGCCATCAACAGGACCTCACACCCTCTAATTTCTTCTTCTTCTTCTTCTTCTTTGTCTTCGTCCTCTTGCTTCTTTTTCCTCTTTTTTCTTATATTCCTTACGTCTTCTTCTCCCCTTCCTTCCTCCTTCTCATCCTGTTCTCAGCTTCTCTTAATTCCTTCCTTCCTTCCTCCTCCCTCCTCCTCTTCCTTCCTCTTCCATCATCCTCCTCCTCCTTCCTCTTCCATCCTCCTCCATCCTCCTCCTCCCTGTTCTCAGCTCCTCCCCCCCAGTTTAAACACCTCCTCC
>JBAKBP010028637.1:0-28288 GCA_037953745.1 Lithodes maja | reverse complement strand
CTATCACATGTTTTTTGGAGAACTATTCTATGCTACCTAGTAGAGCTGGCTAGAATTTTCTTGCATATTGGAGGAATTTTTATTGTGTCATTATTGTATTGGTGGACTTGCAGATTGTTTCGTTGGGGGTGTCTAGAGTAGAGTCATTCAAGCATCTTTAACATTTTGTGAGTCGAGACTGCAATTAGTAATAAGCACTTCTTTTTTTTTATGAACAGCAATTGTATAACCAGCACTATGTCTAATGACTCATCATTTACGGGGGAGGATAACACGGTACAGCCTAGTAACCAGCAAGTACAACAGATGTTTGGGGAGGGGAGTGTTATAAGTGGAGAGAGGGATGCCCGGGCATTTTTGCAGACACCTTTGACCGAACAGCGCCTGCAGGCTATTGATTGTTACGGTCTTCGCTGTTTAGCCACGGTTTTGGGGCGGGACTGTCCTGACAGTTGGCCCAAGAAGAATTTGGTGGCATGTTTGTTGGGTGATGGCGATGGGGCGGTGGGTGGAGTGGGGTCTTGGGGGGTTCCCTCCAAGCCTCCATTCCACTCTACCCCTGAGCTGGGCCCTCAGCCAGCGAGTCTTAGCACGATGCAGCAGGAGGGTTCTCAAGGGCAAGCTGGCTTACCCGTAAACACGTCTCGGTGTGGATCCCCCATTTTGTGCTCTCCCCCCCCAGGCCTGTCTCCTGAGATGTTATTTCAGCTAGAACTAGCTAAGTTTAAGCTGCAGGAGACTCAGATACAACAGGCTAGTATAGAACGCATAGAGGTTGCTAGAATCCAAGCCAATCAGGATGCAACCAGGTACCAGGCTGAAATGGATGTCGAGAAGTCTAGAGTAGAGACCACGGGGCGTCATCTCGGTGGTGGGCACCGGGTTACAGACTCACTTTCGCATTTAATTAAGTTAGTACCCGCATTTGATGAGACAGCAGTGACTGAGTTTTTTGCTCGTTTCGAAAAGAAGTGTCGTGAGTATGACTGGCCGGAGGTTAAATGGGCAGCATTAGTTTCATCACGTCTAGTGGGTAAGGGGTTGAAAGCCTACGATGCACTGTCACTGGACGAGAGTGTAGTGTATGGACTGGTGAAGGAGGCTGTGCTCCGGGCCTACGAACTGCAACCCGAAACTTATAGATTGAAGTTCCGTGGCGTGAATAAGAAGAGCGAAGTCAGTTTTATGGAGCACGCACGGGACTTAACAGATGCAGGTAATAACTGGTTTCGGTCCGAGCACGCAGAGTCGGCTGAGGAAATTAAGCAACTTTTCTATCTGGAACAGTTTTACAAATGCACTGGAACCGATCTAACGCTGAACATTAAGGAAAAATGTCCCAAGACAGTAGAGGAGGCTGCCAAGATGGCAGACCTCAGATTATCATTGATTCGTGGTTGCGGTGCCGCTCAGAGGGCTGAGTCAGGGCAGAAGGGGCGCTATACCCCACCCACCAGAGTTTTCGATAATAACAAATCCTATGACACACATAACCACACTAAATGCATTGCACCTAATAACACCTACAAACACAAGCCTCTCCCGTTTACTAAAGGTCAGGCCCCTTCTTCGCCCGCACAAGGGAAGAAGCCCATTGGGGATGTGAAATGTTACAAATGTCAGAAGCTAGGCCATTATTCACGTGAGTGCCCTAGTAACACTCCCGCTAAGCCGGTGTCATTGGTTCACAGTATCGGTGTGTCTCTGAAGGCTGCAGCAACTGCCCGGGGTAGGTTGTCAGCAGCTGAGGCACACGCGGTAAAGAAGCGTACGGAAGGCTCGACACCTGTCCGGGACACTTTCTGTGACCATCGGGGACACGGGTTTGTGAGCTGGGGGAGTGAACTACGGAGGGTTGACTTGCTGAGGGATACGGGGGCTTCGCAAACTTTGTTGAGGAACTTCACAGGGAAACCGATAAATGCGGCCAGAGTTGTTGTGGTGCAGGGTATAAATGCTACGAGGTCATACCCACTTGTGAGGTTGGAGTTGAGAGTGGGAGAGGTGTGCAGGGAGCTGGATGTAGGGATCGTTGAGTGTTTGCCAGTTGAGGGCGTCGACCTTCTTCTCGGCAACGACTTTGCGGTGCCCACTTCCGGGACTCCACCCTTAGTCGTTGCCGAGAGGGCGGCCGACGTGGATGGTGAGAATCGGGAATGGGTTGGGAGGTGCCAACAGGATGAGATGGCCTGTGTGGTAACCCGATCTCGCTCTGCGGCTCCTGCACAGCCTAGCACTCAACCTCGGGGACAGTGGAGGAAGGATCAGGAGAAGGTTGCTAAGGGCAGGAAAAGGGACATTGATTCTGCTGCACTTCTCGGTGATTCGGTACTTGGACCTATAATAAACACGGGAGTTGACTCTGGCCCAGATATGGTGTGTAACAAGGCAGAGTTGGGTAAGACTTCGCGTGAGGCAAGAGCTGTAGCGAGAGCCACTAAGGCAGTAGAGCCTACTAGCCGGGGTAATGTCTTATTACAAAACCATCTTGATGCATTGACGCCCAGGGACATTAGTGAGCAGCAGCTGCAAGACGCTAGCCTAGCTCGTTATAGCAATGGTGCCATAGAGTTGGAGGAAGATGGGGATGCGAAGCCGGGAGATTTCTTTAGGCTCAACAGGATGTTGTACCGCAGATTTCTAGACCCCAAATCGAAGTGGGAGGGCGGTGCGAGGGTAGTAGACCAGGTGGTTGTTCCAAATAAGTATAGAGAGTCCTTATTGTGTCTGGCGCATGATGTGCCGGTGGCGGGTCATTTGGGGGTAACAAAAACATTGGCGGCATTGGGCAGGTTTTTCTGGTGGCCTGGGGTCAAGGCTGATGTCTGTGCATGGGTGGCTGGGTGTGCGACCTGCCAGACAACGGGGAAGCCTAACCAGACAATCCCGAAGGCACCTTTGTTTCCCATACCTGTCACCGGGCCTCCGTTCAGCAAAGTTGTAGTAGATTTGGTTGGCCCTTTCCCGCCTACTAGTAGTGGCAATAAATTCCTGTTGACAATCATGGATGTGGCTACGAGATACCCGGACGCATACTCCATGAGAAACGGCTCGGCAAAGGCAGTTGTTAAAAACTTATTATTGTTCTGTTCCCGTTATGGATTTCCACGTGAGGTGCAGTCAGACCAGGGGAGCAATTTTACATCCAAATTGTTCAAGCAAACCCTTCAGTTGCACGGTATATGTTCTGTAGTGTCGTCAGCCTACCATCCCGAGAGTCAGGGAGTCTTGGAGCGGTGGCACTCGACCCTGAAGAGTATGCTACGCTGTTACTGTGCAGAACATGACACTGATTGGGATTTGGGTCTGCCGTATGTTCTGTTCGCTGCACGTGAAGTCCCAGGAGAGAGCCTGGGGTTCAGTCCAAATCAACTAGTCTTTGGCCATAATGTGAGAGGACCTTTAAGTATGGTGAAAGAGATCTGGGAGGGCGAAGAGAAGCCGGGGTCTGTACTTAAATATATCCTTGAGAGCCGGGAGAGACTTATAGGTTGCATGGCAGCGGCAGGTAATAACTTGGTTAATGCACAGGCGGTCATGAAGCACCAGTATGACGCCAAGGTGAAGCTTCGGGAGTTTTCGGTGGGTCAGGAGGTAATGTTGCTTTTACCTTTGCCTGGACACCCCCTTTCTGCCAAGTTTATTGGGCCGTATGTGGTGGCTAAGAAACTGTCCGACCTTGATTATCTCGTTGCAACACCTGACCGTAGAAAAAAACATCAGTTATGTCATGTTAACCTCATGAAAGAGTATGTGAGACGCCCCTCAGAGCCTCTCACTGTCCCTGTGCTGGCCTGCAGCGGCCAGGGTGGAGAAGGAGGTGGGGACAGTCATGCTGCTGAGGAGGATAGCTGGGACTGTGTCATTTCCGCGGAACAGTGGGCGGGGAATACTGAACAAGAGGCTAGGCAAGCTGTAAGTCACCTGCCTGAGCACCAGGGTGCTGCTGTCCTAGGCCTGTTCAGGTCATACCCCTCTGTTTTCGCCGAACACCCAGGTCTCACTACTCAGGTAACGCACGACGTGGACGTCGGTGATAATGTGCCCTTCAAGTCAGTGCCCTACCGTGTGCCCCCGGTAAAGTTGCCAGCTTTACGGGAGGAGTTAAAGTACATGGTTGAGAGAGGGATGATCACTGAAGGTTATGTGAAGTGGACATCACCCGTCACGTTGCAGCCAAAACCTGACGGCAAGGTGCGGTTCTGCATAGATTTTCGTAGGCTAAATGGCTTGACCACTACCAACCCTTACCCTTTGCCTCGAGTTGACGACAGCGTGGACAAGATAGGGAATGCAAAGTACCTTACTAAAATTGATCTTGTAAAAGGCTACTGGCAAGTACCCCTGTCGGACCGAGCTAAGCAAGTTTGTGGTTTTGTGGTAGATGGCAAGACCTACCAATGTAACGTAATGCCTTATGGGCTTAAGAACGCACCTGCCACGTTTCAGAACCTGATGAACGATATTTGTGACGAAATCCCTAACTGCACGGTCTACCTTGATGACGTGATAGTGTATGATGACAATTTTGATAATCACCTAAGGCACTTAGAGACCCTGTTTGGGAAGTTGCACGATGCTGGGCTGGTGGTGAACCTGAGGAAGTGCGAGTTTGTAAAGGCTACTGTGCAGTATCTTGGCTTCGTGGTCGGGTTAGGCCGGGTGTGCCCCCCCCTGAGCAAGATACAGGCTATCAATATGTTTCCCAGGCCCACCACTAAGCGCCAGGTCATGCGGTTCCTAGGTATGATAGGCTATTATAGGCGCTTCATCCGGGGATACTCTACTGTCTTAGCACCGTTAACTGATCTACTGTCGAAGTCAGTGAAGTTCTGTTGGGCTGCGGAGTGTCAGAGGGCTTTCGACCTAGTCAAGCACCTGCTGTGTACACATCCGATTTTGAGAGCCCCAGACTTCTCCAGGAGTTTTCAGCTGGCGACTGATGCCAGCGGTGTGGGTGCCGGGGCAGTGTTACTGCAGACTAATTCCGAGGGCTTGGAACACCCAGTGAGCTTCTTTTCTCGCAAGTTTAATTCGGCACAAAGGAATTACTCGACTATAGAGAAGGAGCTTCTTGCTATCGTTTTGTCGCTCAAACATTTCGAAGTTTATGTTCCAGCCTACGGCCCGGTAGTGACGATTTATACGGACCATCATCCCTTGAAATTCCTAAATCAGTTTCACAATCGGAATATGCGGTTGACCAGGTGGTCCCTAATGCTCCAAGAGTATAATCTCAACATTCAGCATATTGCCGGGAGTGAGAACGTGATAGCAGATTGTCTATCAAGGGTTGATGATCCAGGATAGTCGTGCACGGTGTGTGGGTTGAGCAGGAGTAAAATTAGGCTATCATAACGCCGTCCAAAAAGATTATAAAACAATAAAATAAACGAGAAAATTTGTTTTAGTTTTGTAAGTCTTTATTGTTGTAGCATGATGCATGCGATATTGTGTTTTATGTATAATTCACACTTCAGTTGTTGTGCACCTTTTGCAATTAGTGGCAGCTAAGGGTAGCAGGTCGGTTGGTTGCCTGTCAGATTTTGATAATGCTTCTAAGGTCGATTATCTAAAATCTTGGGGGGGCTGTGACGCACCCAGTGCGTAGCAACGTAACCTGATTGTACTCCTTGGTACTCCACTGTACCGTCACGGACCGTGTACCATGCTGGCTGCTTATATTGAGTGTGACAACGTATAACTATGTTCTTTGTATCTCTGCAAAGGTCTCGTCATTTGCTAACCAGTGGTGGGTTTTGTTTTAAGCCATGTCGAGACCTTCCATTTAATATGTAGTATCAATAGAGAAGTTGATAGATGAGATGATAGGAATTCAGAGAGAGAGAGTGAGTTAGACTTCAGAGCGAGAGGGTAGCGGTGCGCCACGCTGCCGGGGGGGTGGTTGCCAGACGTATGGACCGGTTGGCAGCCCTGCGCTTATAGCTAGGTGCGACAGGGTTGGTAGTACATTGCCGCCTGCCTATGCTGTCTGGGCTGCCCATGTTGTCGTACAGCACATTGCCTGGAGGCTCGCTGTGTGCTCTATGACCAGGTTGCCTAGAACCTTTGAGATTCTAACATCCCTTGCCCTCTCTCCCAATTTCTCACGGTTGCACTCTTTCTCTCTGACGACATTACTCTCATTTCATTCTTCTCTCTATTTAAATGCATACCCTTCCCTTGAGGTCCTAAAGGAGTTTCAGCACTCACCTCTCGTATTACTCTTAGGACAAGCATATATTTACATGTATTAGATTTAAGGGGTTAATGTGAACAGCGATCTTCTTGATGAGGATAGTTGGTGAACGTTCTACATGTTCACGAGTTATATGCCCAGCTCATCATCCAATTTGTGACTAGACTAGTGCCATGTGTAAGAGCCCGACCATGCCCAGGAGTTGTCTGTAGAGGGGCGAGGACTTAGCCTTGATTTGCCTACCGAGCCAGGAGCGAGTGTAGTACCAGAGACTACAGCTCGCTCGTAGTGCCGGTATAGTAGAGTAACGTAATTTATCTGTCCTTGTGTTCTCTGCAGTCTTTTCCTGGGTTCTCGCTTTCGGTGCTGGGACTCGTTGTTCCTGTGACTTGGCCTGCTAGCTAGAACACATGGGGATGATGAGTGGGTTATATCTTTATTTTACTATGCATTGCAGCTCTCTTTAAGTTTATGTATGTAACACTTTACAATACACATTACTCACACACAAGACAACACTATTAATACTTTCATGTATCAATTAACTGCACTGTCGTTTTGCTGCTGTTTCCGGAGTTCTATTGCGTAGGGCGCATACGGACTCAGAGGGGAGACAGAGTGAGAGAAGCGAAGTAGCCTATGCGGTAGTAGGCTACCGGCGCAGTACTGTTGCCTGCAACCTTTTAGTTATTCCAAATATAGATTCATTATTACAATAAGTGACTACTGTTTATGTTCCTTCCATGTGTATTATTAGGTATCTACTGGATCATGAACATCTTGTATGCTACATGCTAGTGCATGTTAGTAGGGGACAGTTATTCTAGTGCACGCGCTTTCAAGTAGGCGTGTACATTTGTTATTTAACATTTCACTGTCATACCTTTAGCCTGCTTCTATTCTACATTATTAGAGGCTTAATATTAACGTAGTTTCTTGAGTATTGCATTTCTTTAGTCATAACGTAACCTATAAATGTCTGAGGGAGTTTAGCCTCATAGCCTACCCCTGTTGTACACTTTCGCCGAGTTAAGGTACCTCGTTACCATAGACGATAACTCTGTAGGGCGTTGGTGCTTTTGTTGTCTGGAGCATATAGTATTTGGGACTGGAATCGAGCGTGTCGTTGTCACATAAGCCATTTCTGTCCTACGATCAAGAATCCCGAATATGTATTGCCGATCCAGCCGTAACAATATATATATATATATATATATATATATATATATATATATATATATATCTTATGCTCAATTATGTGTTATTATTATCTTGCATTCTTGGACGTAAATATAAATATAAGCTCAAAGTTAATGATGCTCTTCTATAAGTGTGCTTCTCTTTGTGTCACGAGCCACTAATTAGCATGTTAGGAATCACAATATATACCCTGTGCAATAATTAATATGATGAGCCAAGGGAACGCAAGAGTAATATAATGACGGGTTATCAATATATCAGATACAGTATATATCGCTACAGATCTGTCCTTCCTTCCCTGGTGTATAGTGTTCACAAATGTTTACTGTATACTACACTCCAGGGTGTTTTAATCTATTCGCTGTAAGTAGGCGAGAAATAATTAACTATAGCCTCTGTAACTCAAAAAGGGCTAAAGCAAATCGGCTGTATATGTCCACATCTATTTTTTGACCAACTCTTCCTAAATGGTAGAAATATTAGCTTGATTACATTAGTCGTTTTGGAGTTACAGAGTTAGAGATTATGATTTCTTGCCTACTTACAGCGAATAGACTATAGGATAACAAAGGTGTATATGTGATAGTCGCTCTCAACTATTTACTTCCCATGTTCAGATTCGAGTCGCCCTAACCTAAACTAATGTGAACTTAACCTTGCCTCCTTAGCCTATCCTAACCTCTCCTAACTTAACCCAGTCTTAAGCTTAATCTAGGCTTCATTTCACTTAGCTATAATCTGGCCTAACACACACTAACTTATTCTTAACTCTTTCTGTATGCTATAACGCATTATATAATATTTGCTGACTATTACTAAACGATTTCATTCAGTTTGAGAAGAACTATGTACAAAACAGAGGGTTGATTCAGATAAACTATACGTCTTTGATTAGTAATTAGGCCTTCCAAACTTGAGTAATATCGTCTAATATGAGCCAGAATATAAAGCGTCATAGTACTGAATGGGTTACCCTAATCTAAACGAATCAACTCCATACTACAAACAAAACACGTATAGTCCAATGCAATAATTAGTGGAGGAAATGAATATGACCCACGTATCCCACTATGTGTTTCTAGTCTCTCAGTGGGGATCGAACCATCGACCATCAGAACGATAGCCGACGCTTAATCAATTACACCACGGCAGTCTGCCGTGGTGTAATTGATTAAGCGTCGGCTATCGTTCTGATGGTCGATGGTTCGATCCCCACTGAGAGACTAGAAACATTTAGTGGCTCACGTGTATTTGTGATATATTCTCAGTATCCCACTATATGTAACGTACAAGGCGACTAAAAGAGGGGAACACGCGCCAAAGTGATCCACCTGCAATGGTGGCGCTGCTGGGAGGGCTGGGGATGGAGGAAACATTGGCTCAAATCTACGAGCCCATGGACTGAAGACCTCCTCCCCCGCTGCCCTCTCACAAACAGATCTCACCACACCACACTTCCCTCTGGGGAGGTGTGGCCCCAGGGATTACCTGGATGCCACGGTATTCCCACAAAAGGCATCTTGTAGCTACTACAACAACAATTAATGTCACGGGGGACCTAGTAGTGCTGATGGTCATAGCTAAAGTATAGAGTGGGTGAGACTCGCTTCAACGGCCCGAATCTATGATGATGGATTGTCACATGTTACTGCTTAATTAAGAACAAAACTAAGCCGTACCTCCGTCACTGATATCACCATCTTCTGCTTCACCCCCTGTACCTTGACTCTGTCCATATCTTGAGGCAGATCCAACTAACCTTCATCACTTTTCCTTCTTCTAATAACAGCCTTCCCTACCACCCCGCAAGTCATCCCATATTCCTTTTCTTAATTATCCTCCTGCTTAATGACTAATAACTGGTAATTATTAGTCATTATGTGTAGTTGAGAGGAGGGGGAGTAGCATCATTATCAGGCCGGAATTACTGAAGATTGGTGCTCAGGAATTGTTTATGGCTACTTTATTAGGGTGCCGTTAAGGGGTAGGGTTTATATTTTGGTTTGTTTATATATTTATTCTTTAGTATTTAGTTTCCTCGCTAGACCTCCATCAGCTTAAGAAACACCCCAGACCCCCCTTAGAGACAAACTACGCCAAAGGCCGTTTCCTCCTAAAATGACTGCCCGCTCTCGGTCCCAGAAAAAAATCGACACATAAATGGAACGAAAGGTCCTAATACTGACAAAGAAATGTGGCAGAACGTGGTAAAATCGCCAACTAATGGAACAACGTCTTATAATCTCAAAACAAAATATGAAATAATTCTAATGAGGCTAAAATTATGAGAGAAGGGGGAGTCCAGACAAAGCAACTAGTGTAACCCGTGTATATATTAGCGTAGGATGTAGACTCACAGGAATGAAGGTAAAAATATATAGAAAACATTAATAAAATACTACAACAGTGTAAACTAAAATGAGTACACAATATGATTTTGTGTTCATATCCGTCCAAGTGTATAATTTTGCTACAGTTAACACGTGGAGCCCCGGCTAGTTTTGTAATGTTTGTTCACCAGAACCCGACCGGTTTTCAATATGGTTTTATTCCAGAAACAATAGCGAAGGGGTTAGGAATGAAGGAAAAACCACGAAAAAACGCTCAAAAAGCTTAAAGAATGGTCCTCAGAGCCGAAAACGTATTTTACAAGATGTAAAAAATGAAGTGCAATTACCCAAAAAACAGGTATTGCACGCTCACACTTATTGCACGCTCACACGCACGCACGTGGACTTTGAGAGTTTTCAACCATCGGCACGGTTGCGTGGGATACGTATACAGTTCCCATACAAATCTGAGCCCTCTCGAGTGGCTACACCTGAGGTTACGGTCGGAGCAATTAGGGTGACTCGTCAGACGCGTCGCTGGGGCTGTGCGTTACATACATCGCCGACGCGTCAGACGCGTCGCTGGGGCTGTACGGGTTAAGCACATATAATTGTTACTGTTGATATACTGTACTAGACAAATATCATCAACATTTATTATAGCAGTGTTACACGTACAAGACCAATAATCTTTCATAGTGTATTTATACTTAAAATATAACGTTATAGGCTAACCCATTACTGGAACCTTTATTATGGTGCCATTACTGGAACCTTTATTATGGTGCCATTACTGGAACCTTTATTATGGTGCCATTATTGGAACCTTTATTATGGTGCCATTACTGGAACCTTTATTATGGTGCCAATACTGGAACCTTTATTATGGTGCCATTACTGTAACCTTTATTATGGTGCCATTACTGGAACCTATATTATGGTGCCATTACTGGAACTTTTATTATGGTGCCACTATTGGAACCTTTATTATGGTGCCATTACTGGAACCTTTATTATGGTGCCATTATTGGAACCTTTATTATGGTGTCATTACTGGAACCTTTATTATGGTGCCATTACTGGAACCTTTATTATGGTGCCATTATTGGAACCTTTATTATGGTGCCATTATTGGAACCTTTATTATGGTGCCATTATTGGAACCTTTATTATGGTGCCATTATTGGAACCTTTATTATGGTGCCATTACTGGAACCTTTATTATGGTGCCATTATTGGAACCTTTATTATGGTGCCATTAACCCGGGAGCTGCGGGAAGACTCTTAAGAGTTCCCCCGGCGGACTGCGGGAAGACTCTCTGGAGTAACGCTTTTGAACGCGTACCAAAACCGCGCGTAAATAGTCAGACGGCTGAAAATTGGTGTGGATATAGTACTACGTGTCAACTCTCGATACCACCCCGCGAAACGCTCTCCCCGCACTCGAGCAAGCACCACCGCGCCAGTAACCAAGCACTAGTCATGGAGCCCACACGTCCCTCACGCTCGCTCCCTGATGACACAACCAGCCCTCCTTCTGGTGGTGTTAGCCGCCGTGGAAGGCAGAGGGTGGCTGCCAAAGACCCTAGCTACCTGTACGACACGCCCTACAGCTCGGAGGACGAAACACCAGCACCCAAAGCACGGAAAACACGTGCAAGCAGGGCAATTGCACAGAGGTCATTGATCTTTCGTGACACTGCCACCACGACCCAGGCCACTGCAACAACCACTACCACCAGCACTACCATCACTGCCACCCCTGCCACCCCTGCCACCGGTACCAGCGACGCAGGAGGTCGCCCTAGGGCTGCAGAACCTGCGGGGGCAGGAAAAATTAAAGGCACGGGCGTAGGGAAAAGATCCCGTACGCCAGCCACAGTGCCCCTACCACCACCACCACCACCACCAGCCGCCGCCCCTGGCCCGGCTGCCGCCGCCGCCCCTGGCCCGACTGCCGCTGCCGCCCCTGCTGCCCCTGCCAGCGACGCAGGAGGCCGCCCTAGGGCTGCAAAACCTGCGGGGGCAGGAAAAATTAAAGGCACGGGCGTAGGGAAAAGATCCCGTACGCCAGCCACAGTGCCCCGACCACCACCACCACCACCAGCCGCCGCCCCTGGCCCGGCTGCCGCCGCC
Organism: Lithodes maja; assembly: GCA_037953745.1. NCBI lineage: Eukaryota > Metazoa > Arthropoda > Malacostraca > Decapoda > Lithodidae > Lithodes > Lithodes maja. The sequence goes on along the minus strand of JBAKBP010028637.1, from coordinate 16,423 downwards.
GCCCCTGGCCCGACTGCCGCTGCCGCCCCTGCTGCCCCTGCCAGCGACGCAGGAGGCCGCCCTAGGGCTGCAAAACCTGCGGGGGCAGGAAAAATTAAAGGCACGGGCGTAGGGAAAAGATCCCGTACGCCAGCCACAGTGCCCCGACCACCACCACCACCACCAGCCGCCGCCCCTGGCCCGGCTGCCGCTGCCGCCCCTGCTGCCCCTGCCGCCCCTGCTGCCCCTGCCGCCCCTGCCCAAGGAACAGAGAGAAGGGCGACAGGCACCACCATCATCTTCCCATCAAGGCCACGCACCACTGCTGCCCCTGCCGCCGCCTCGGCCGCCGCCTCTGCCGCCGCCCCTACCGCCGCCCCTGCTGTCCCTGTCCATCAGACACCCTCGCGTGGCAAAATTACCCGGAAAACTCTGACACCATCCAAATATGCCGCCATGCTGTTTGATGGTGATTTACACGACATTGGCAGTCAAGGTTTTGACGACGAAGACCAAGCACGGGACCAAGGGTGGGGGGATTTGGGAGTGGACAGTGGGAGTGAGTCGGACGTCGGCGACGAAAACGAGGAAGGTTATCGTCTGACCAGTGAAGAGGAGGGTGATGATGATAATGTGCTGTATCGCGACCATGGAAGCGATATTTCAGACAATGAAGCAGACGCAGACGACATTCCGATCCCTGGCTTGCCTACGTTCGATTGGTCTGATGGGGTCAATTTTGTACCTGACGTGCCCCAGTTCAATCCTGGGTCGTCAGGTACAACTGACGACTGGCCCTGTGACGAGCATGCGAACGAAAGCGATTTCTTCCTCGCTTTTTTCGATTTTGAGGTAATGACGTTCATCGTTGCCCAAACAAACGCCTACTACAGGTGGGTGTTTGGTCGATTGGACGTCCTTTCTCCAAAAGCGAGAATACGAGGCTGGGTGGATACGACTGTTGAAGAATTTATGACGTTCTTTGCCTTGTTGTTCCTCATGCCTCTGATCAAGAAGCATGTGTTGCAACACTACTGGAAGCACGACCCTCTCATCGCAACCCCAACTTTCAATAAGTTCATGACTCGTGACAGATTTTTGTTGCTGCTAAGATTTATGCACTTTGCAGACAACGAAAATCCTAACAGGATTGACAGGATATGGAAAGTTCGGACTGTGTTCACCATGTTGTTGGAGAGGTTTAGGAAATACTTTTACCCCTTCCTCAATTTGGTGATTGACGAGTCGCTCGTGCTCTTCAAAGGACGTCTTGTGTTCAAACAGTATATCCCCTTGAAAAGGCATAGGTTCGGAATCAAGCTCTTCGTTTTGTGTGACTGCGAAACTGGAATAGTGCTTGACATGATCGTGTATACAGGCACTGACATTGACATCCCGAAAGCCGCTGCCAATGACCCCATGGGCATGTCAGGTGCCATCGTCAGGAAAATGTTGGCACCTTACCTGGGCAAAGGCCACATCATCTACACTGACAACTGGTATACTTCTCCTGCTCTCTGCCAGTTTCTTCATGACAACCAAACGGGGTCATGTGGGACTGTCAGAAAGACAAGAAAGTTTATGCCCAAGTTCACAGGTGATGTCATTCCTCTGTCAGATGCCTCCTCCAGTGACACACCTTCAGAAGACGACCTGGCCCAGGAACACCGCGAGAGGCATGTTCAATGAAGGCGACGAAAGGGGCTGAAGTACAAGCAGCTCGAAAAGTGTGGGAAAGTGATAGCCCTGAAGTGGAAGGACAAGCGAGACGTCCACCTGCTTTCCACCGTCCACACAGGTGCCCAAGTGGATTCTGGCAAAATCCACTACAGAACCAGGAAGACCATCTACAAGCCCGACATGGTAGTGGACTACACAAAGAACATGCGCCTGGTGGACAAGTCTGACTGTCAGCTGTCAGGCGTTGAGTGTCTGAGGAAGACTGTGAAGTGGTATCACAAGCTCTTCCTCCACCTAGTTGATATCACGATGCTCAACGCCTACAACTTGTGGTTGGTAAAGAAGGATATGTCCCCAAACCAGAAGCTGAAATTCCGGGAGTTCGTGTACAACGTCTCATACCAACTCCTGGAGAAGTATGGCACCACCACTCACAGACGTACGGCATGGCGTGGGGATCACGTTCCTGACCGAGTGCAGGTGGGTGTCCAAAGACACTACCTGATCGGCACCGAGGTGATTGGCACTCGTCACAGGCAGGTGCAGTGCGTCGTCTGCAGCTCCAGTGTCAGGAAACCCCATGTCCCAAAAAGAGTCACCTCAATGTGCGCAGAGTGCAAAGTTGCACTCTGCATGGGCGAGTGCTTCAGGGACTACCACACCTTCAAAAAAATTTGAGTGTCGCCCTGCCCCGCCCTGCCCTGCACTGCCCTGCCCTGGACTCGCCCCCTGCTCAGCCCTGGACTCGCCCCCTGCTCAGCCCTGCCCTGGACTCGCCCCCTGCTCAGCCCTGCCCTGGACTCGCCCCCTGCTCAGCCCTGCCCTGGACTCGCCCCCTGCTCAGCCCTGTCCTGGACTCGCGCCCTACCTTACCTGACCTGACCTAATTGATCACGCTACCTCATAATGTAACATATATATTATATAATGTATAAGTTCCAAAGATGTCCCTGTGATATAGCTTTTACATTATATAATTGTATGTTTCATTATTTAGTTTATAAGTTTCAAATATTTACATGTTATATGCCTTATTTTTTTATTATATCAATATATATGTTTGTTATTAGTCAAAGTCATGTGTATATAATTATTTTCTTACCTCAAATGAATTGTACAAAAATATATATGTTTCAACAAATCCTGTCAAACCTACTAAGATAATAAAAAAAAAACAATAATAAAAAAAAAAACACACAAGGTCATGTCATTGTATTCTTACAATATGATATATTCTATGAATATTTCATATTTATTGAATACAATGGCATGATCTTGTAAAAAAAAATTTTTATCAAAAATGTTCTAGACAATATAAAACCTTCCCCATAACCCCCTCCTGGATTCGATCCCACAACCCTAGCACACTTTCAGTTTACCAGTCCGCGACCTTACCAACCATGCCACAGGAGCTCATACCAAATATCACTCAAAACTTGGTGTCTACAATCGAAATGACAATAAACAAAAAAAAATGAATTATCCCACCAATTTACGTTTGTAAATTGATGGGATTATCAATTATTTCATGCCAAGGTTTATGAAAGTTTGTCTCTGTCAAGAATTAGTAATTATATAACTTTATTCTGTCCAAAATTGCCAAAACATTCAGCAAAATTGCCCCTCTCAGTGCGACTCCACTCATTTTCACACGGTCAAGCGGTGACCCTTGTCGCTCCCTAGCTACACCAGCCACAGCAGCTCTGTCTGGGAAAAAAATTTGTATAAATACAATAATGGATAAAATACTCTTCACAAATACATTTGTATTGTATAATATTGTAAATCAAAAAGAATAATAACTGTGTGGGTGTCGTAAATTGCTCAACCAGCTTTCTTATGTCTCGCCTACGCGCGTATATTGGATTATACATAGTCATGACTGTCATACAAATAATTGCAGTAGGTCTCGAATGTACATTTAGATTGCATATTACTTGGAAATAAATAAGTAAACGTTTCTCTGGTGGCAATCTACCCTTTCGCAAGTGTAAGGAGACACCATTCTATATTTAGCCCTTTATCGCAAAAGGCAATCTGCCTGTGTTTACTGACCACCGTCGCTGGTGGTGTATAATATAGTACTTTATTGACAGTCAATGGCCTACATGTTTCTGTGGTACTTCACATGTGTCTAAAATGCAATGTCTGCTTGCATAAAAATGCAATTCTGAAGTCCATTTATACGTACAACATACGCATGTCTCAGTTTCTATCTATCTCTCTCTCTCTCTCTCTCCATTCCTGACTCATGTTATTGTAAAACTCTTGGTGGCAAGAAACACCAGACACCTGGAAGACAAGGTTCAAAATCCCAAGCATCCATACGCCTTGAGCGCCTTCACACTTGTCACACAGCTGGTTATCTATCTACAGATCTGCCTGCCTTTCCTCCCTTGACGACTCACTCACTCCCTCCCTGCACCCCTGCATGCCTCCCTCCCTCCCTCCCACACACCCACCCCCAACCCACCCTTTCAGGCTTCCGTGTGCTAGAAACACATTCACAATTTGCGTAAATATCGCATCAATTGAGCTATATGCGGTATATTCCTTGTTATATGGGACGCCTACATACGTACACGTCTTTATTATAGCATGACAGTGCTCTAAATACAAGATTTACGTGATATGTATGGCGTAACACACCCTCTCCCCCTTTCATTCCCAGCACAGCTCACTCACACCTTGGTTCACGCATAGAAACTCTTTGATAATGTGCGTAAATATCGCATAAATTGGTCAATATGCGGTATATATTTTGATATATGGCACGTATACATACGTACAAGTCTGTATTATAGCATGACAGTGCTCTACGTACAAGATATACGTGATATGTATGGCGTAAACCACACTCTCAGCTCATAAATTGCCGCCAAACCTCCAACACATTTCATTCCCGCCTAAAAATTCTCTTATAATTCCCTTATATATTGCAATTTTTGGTCACTATGAGGCATATTCATTGTTATATGGGTGGCCTACACACGTATACATACTCTACATAGCCTAAAAGGGCTCAAAAATGGACATATACGTGATAATACGCGGTAACCCACCCCCTCCTCCCTCTCCTTCTATCCCCTGCGCGCGTAAATATTCGGCAGGAAAATCTCGCCGCTCGATGACAATCTAGCCGCGCGGTGCCATTCGCTCCACATTTTTCAACTACGGACCGTTCCCCCACCCCCCCCAGACATTTCTTGGGGGGTCAAATTTATATGGGCCGATGCCCGCAAACATTCCCTACACGATGAGGTACTTTTTATCGAAATTTGCAATAGGTCCCCAAATCATCATAGGTGCGCACAGTCTTACCCTGTAGAAAACCCCCTGTGCGCCGCGGAGAGGTTAAGGTAGGTTCACACATAGGCGAGTCGGAGCGCGAGGCCAACGCGAGTCACACTCGCCGCATATCGCCGTTGATGGAGCCCGAACCCAACGCGAGTAGCAGCTGATGCGAGTAAACACGCATATAACACGAATATAACACGAGTTTACACGAGTTTACATGAGTTTACACGAGTTCACAGGAGTTTACGCGAGTGTCGGCGAGTGTAACACGACCCCAACACGCACCGCCAAAATTTGAAAAATAACGGTCAAATTCCAGGGTACGAATAGTGCGAGTCTACAGGAGTCTACATGAGTGTCACAGGAGTTTACATGAGTTTACACGTGTTTACACGAGATGAATGGGAGTCTACAGGAAGGTAACAGGAGTGTATGGAGTGTATATTCTATTTAATTTATTAATCTTGTATTTATTTATATTTCATGTTGGATATCAATCTGTATATTATTATTTGTCATCATATAATTATCCTTTGCATATATTCCACATCATTATTATTATGTATGGGTAGGAGGGTGGTGGGAGGGTGGTTTGGAGGATGGTGTGGGGAAGGTAGAAGCGTAATTGACTGTTACAAATATGAAGCCGATTGGTAAGGTAGTTTCGCCACCACGGATTTTCCTTTTTTTTCCTTATCTTCGTACGGATACGCTGGAAGTGGGTGGTGGGAGGCGGTTGGGGGTGTGGTGGGGGGAAGGCAGAAGGGTAAGGGACTTGTCACACAAATATGGAACCGATTAGTGCAGTCGTTTCGCCGCCACAGATTTTCCTTTTTTTCCTTATCTTCGTATGGATACGCTGGAAGTGGGTGGTGGGAGGCGGTTGGGGGTGTGGTTGGGGGAAGGCAGAAGGGTAAGGGACTTGTCACACAAATATAGAACCGATTGGTGCAGTCGTTTCGCCGCCACAGATTTTCCTTTTTTTTTCCTTCTGACGGGACCGACAGTCAGCGAGTGTGTGGGAGGAGGAATTTGGGATTTTTTTTATGGGTAGCCAAAAGGGTAAGGTACATGTGGTAAAATTATGAAAGCCATAGGTGCAGTCGTTTTGCTGCTACAATTTTTGTTGATAATATAAACAGACTAGTGTGACACTCATGTAGACTCGCGTGACACTCATGTAGACTCATGTAGACTCGCGATTATTAAATTTCTAAATAGTACAACGCGAGTGTCATGCGAGTCTACATGATTGTCACATGAGTCTACAGGAGTTTACGCGAGTCTACGCGACTCTATGCGACTCGGCGTCCTACTCCCACTTGACTCTCCAATTTTTGTGTTGGTACAAAATTGTTGGCCGCGTTCGCGAGTCTACGCGGTCCACCGCGAGTCCACGCGAGTCTGTGTGAGTGTCGGCGAGTGTCGGCGAATTTAGGATAATCATTGGCGAGTGCAAAAATTTCATCACTCGCGTTGGAGTTGCGCTCCGACTCGCCAATGTGTGAACCTGGCTTTACTGGAACCTTTTTTTTATTATGGTGTCATTATTGGAACCTTTATTATGGTGCCATTACTGGAACCTTTATTATGGTGCCATTACTGGCACCTTTATTATGGTGCCATTATTGGAACCTTTATTATGGTGCCATTATTGGAACCTTTATTATGGTGCCATTATTGGAATCTTTATTATGGTGCCATTACTGGAACCTTTATTATGGTGTCATTATTGGAACCTTTATTATGGTGTCATTATTGGAACCTTTATTATGGTGCCATTATTGGAACCTTTATTACGGTGCCATTATTGGAACCTTTATTATGGTGCCATTATTGGAACCTTTATTATGGTGCCATTACTGGAACCTTTATTATGGTGTCATTATTGGAACTTTTATTATGGTGCCATTACTGGAACCTTTATTATGGTGCCATTACTGGAACCTTTATTATGGTGCCATTATTGGAACCTTTATTATGGTGTCATTATTGGAACCTTTATTATGGTGCCATTACTGGAATCTTTATTTTGGTGCCATTATTGGAACCTTTATTATGGTGCCATTACTGGAACCTTTATTATGGTGTCATTATTGGAACCTTTAATATGGTGCCATTACTGGAACCTTTATTATGGTGCCATTACTGGAACCTTTATTATGGTGCCATTATTGGAACCTTTATTATGGTGCCATTATTGGAACCTTTATTATGGTGCCATTACTGGAACCTTTATTATGGTGTCATTATTGAAACCTTTATTATGGTGCCATTATTGGAACCTTTATTATTGTGCCATTATTGGAACCTTTATTATGGTGCCATTATTGGAACCTTTATTATGGTGCCATTATTGGAACCTTTATTTTGGTGCCATTACTGGAACCTTTATTATGGTGCCATTATTGGAACCTTTATTATGGTGCCATTATTGGAACCTTTATTATGGTGCCATTATTGGAATCTTCATTATGGTGCCATTATTGGAACCTTTATTTTGGTGCCATTATTGGAACCTTTATTATGGTGCCATTACTGGAACCAATATTATGGTGTCATTATTTGAACTTTTATTATGGTGCCATTACTGGAACCTTTATTATGGTGTCATTACTGGAACCTTATTATGGTGCCATTATTGGAACCTTTATTATGGTGCCATTATTGGAACCTTTATTATGGTGCCATTATTGGAACCTTTATTATGGTGCCATTATTGGAACCTTTATTATGGTGCCATTACTGGAACCTTTATTATGGTGTCATTATTGGAACCTTTATTATGGTGCCATTACTGGAACCTTTATTATGGTGCCATTACTGGAACCTTTATTATGGTGCCATTATTGGAACCTTTATTATGGTGCCATTACTGGAACCTTTATTATGGTGTCATTATTGGAACCTTTGTTATGGTGCCATTACTGGAACCTTTATTTTGGTGCCATTATTGGAATCTTTATTATGGTGCCATTACTGGAACCTTTATTATGGTGTCATGATTGGAACCTTTATTATGGTGCCATTACTGGAACCTTTATTATGGTGCCATTACTGGAACCTTTATTATGGTGCCATTAATTGTGCATTAATAATACAGAGACATATTCAAAATACGTATCTATAAATCATATGTTAAGGATATATATGTTTATCGCCAGGTTAAAGCAAAACACTATTGTTGGTTGGCTATATTCCGCTTGAATTAACCTCTCACCATATTATCGCCTCCTACATATGATAAATTGACAGTTGAAGATGTACGGTCGCGCTAATAAGTCATGTCCCAGCTGTCAATACGTTTGGCTTTTTCTGTGATGTATTAATGTCTGTCAAATGTTGAATAGGGTGGGTAAAATTCGGCACATGTTTGTATATTTTACTTCGATATGAAGAAATTAAGCTTAGATATTGCTGATACCAATTATTGATCAAAACATACTTGGTGCCGAGATCACTTATTAGCGCGACTGTACTATGCACAATTTTGAGTTGTCCATGTGATAGCTGCATTAAGATAGTATATAAACTGAACAAAAAATGTCAGAAAGAAAATGAGGGGAACCACTTTATTTTCAACACTTCGATTATAGCTTTATCAGAGCAGTGGAGTATTCCTAAACATTTACAAATTCACAATCTCCTTCATGGCAGGATAAGATCTTTCATTCTCAATTATTGTCATATTATTGAAGAGTTGACACATAAAATACTATATACAAATAAAAAAGCTAGAATCTGGGAGTCCAGTCATGCAAATACAGATAAAGTGATATAATTAATGTATTATTTCTGTTTACCTGCAAAGACAAACGGTGGCAAATACAGTAGGAATAGTTACAGCATCACACAGAATACATTGACTAAATCAGTATATTTTTCCAGAGTATTCGGAGAATTTCATCTTCCACATGTTCCCATTAAGACTCTATGTTTTTATTTTATAGTGAGCAGCCAAAGAAAATATAATATTAATAATAATAATGATACTACTGCTACTACTACTACTACTACTACTACTACGAATAATAATAATAGTAATAACAATAATCTAACAATAATTATTATAATTATATAACTAATTACAACAAAAATAATTGTTGTATGAAATAGAAATATTGTATTTAGGGGGTTGAAATAATTGGACAGTTAATCATGGACGTTGACTTCTTTGATATAAACCTTGTTGTTCAAATAACTTCTCCATATTATTTTGTATTTGTCGTTTTTTCTGAGATAAGTTCAAATTATACTGACAGGGCTTGAATATAACGACCACAGTATATTCTCACATCCTTCGGGATTTCTGGTTCCCATGACGAATTTTCACTTTAGGTGTTATTCAGAATTGGACGTATTTCAGCTTCAAATTTAGGTTAACACAAATAATCGACTTAAATTAAATTGGAATTCATTCTATAAGTCACTTAGTAAATCTACTTATTTCATAGTTACTCTACATGGAAAACATATCTGCATTACGTTAGCATGCTAATTGTTTCCGTAATATATTTCCTTCTTAAATAAATGTTCCCATTACCCCCTCCGTCATATATGACACGATCGCGTCATATGGCGGTTTGCCCAAAAGTATCATATGACGCGATCGCGTCATATGAACTTAGTGAAATAGCTCAATAATAAGTTTATGACGCGATTTGCGTCATATTGAGCTCAGTAAGTTAGGTAAGTTAGATCATAATCTGTCGGTTGGTGGCAACCCCAAATTCCTCCGACTTCTAATGGTTCCTCAGTGTGAGAAAGAGTGTTGTGGGGGAAATATCGGGCGCTCGGGCAACCCCTAACTTTCGTAAGTTAATATGTCAGGGAGAGTCAACAAAACAAGTAATTTCAGTAAAGTGGCAATGTTCGCCTTCCTGACTATCTTATCAACTAAATTATTCTTCCAGCAAGTGCTTGGCTATATTATATTTGTTTAATCTTTAATGATCTCGCAACCAGTCTGCCGTGACCTCAAAATAACCTCACTAATATCCTACTACTAATCAGTCAGCGGGTAAATAATCCCTTTGCCTTCCCAGAGTCTACGGTGTCATTCTAGATGATCTCACTATCTATGATCTGATATACGCTAGTAATGCCTAACAGATATATAAATAGTAGCTTAACGCTTTGCTATCAATTAATGACTAATACATATATTCATTATCCTTTTAATACATCATATATGGTTAAGTCTGCATTTTTCTTCTTCTATTATTCTTCTTCTTTTACCTAATATAGGTAACATCTATTTAGTTTCGCCAGGGTCAACATTCTCTTTATCAATATGCATCTGTAGGGCCTAGAGGTCTATCTATCTATCTATTGCTGGACGCCTTACTCCCCTTACGAGGGTGGCCATACACAGAATGCCCCCAAGCGGACCTATTCCTTGTGAAAGGGGCAACCCGAGCCAGTTTAGTAATGGACTTACAGGATAGACCACTCAATTTAGGATCTGTCCGACTCCGAGGCCCTCTGTGTATCTTGTTAGCACTATTTTTCTACAGTGGTGTTTGGCTAATCCATCCACTAACCTGCCTTACCCTTAGGTAAGCAGTACGGATTTGTATCAGGTTTATTCCCCTAGACAGGTTGCCAGCCAAGGCTGACGAGTCCCATCCACCCGGATTTGTATAAGGTTGTCTCCCCTAGATGAGTTGCCGACCAAGGCTAACGAGTCCCATCCACCCGGCCTAGAGGTCCCATTAAATAAGATATTGATTCCGGTCTGAATAGCCTGGAACGCTTGACGTCAGCAGTATGTTGTTTCTTCCTCCCCACCATTTTAGCTTGAGTCACAGGTATCAACTCGGCTCCCTCTCTTCTGTCACGTAACCTGTCTCACTATGAAGCTTTCATGACACTTGATACCGGCGGGCGATGTGCGTACATGCTCTGGTATACTGCAGGTAAATCTGAGCGAAGGGTGACTCAGCAACTCTTGTGATAGAAGTCTGGTACTGCTGTCGTTATCTGGCTTAATTTCTGGTCCTCATTTTATTCTTTGCAAAGGAATATAGAATAGGCGAGTGAGGGGTAGATGCCTTATCAGGGGTGGTGACCCGGCAGGTGCCGTCCGTCATACTGAAGCGCCCCAGACCAGACCAGATGGCTGGAGTAAAGTAGGAAAGAAGAGTAATTGGACAGAGGAAGAACAAGCGGAGATGTAAGAAGTACAGTAGAAGACTGAAAATTCTCTGGCTCAACCAAGTTGCTTCTTTATCACCACGAATGAATGAATGAAAGAATGAATATAGAAAAGGTGGGTGAGAGTGAAAGAAGGGAAGTTTTTATTGGTGTAGTAAGAGAGAAAGTGTTAAAGTAGGAGGATAAAGAGTGTCGGGGCTTGACCCTACGTGCGTGAGTTGTACAATTTGGGTTGGTAGGGAAGAGGAGGGTTGTGACTGTCAATATTATTGAGAGTACATTTTGGGAGAGCTTCAGTATGGCATGCAAGAAGGGGTGGAGACTAAATTTTGTGTGGTAAAGGCATAAGGAATGTTAATTTAGGGTGGTAAATGTTGCAAACAAAAGGTGGCAATTTTGGATGGAAATGGTCTAAAAATTGTCCTGATAATTCTGGATGGTAAGGGTCTAAAGGGGGGTAGCAAGGCATATCATAATTATGATAGAGTCTGGCATCAATCCTTATTGTCGAAGATGTCACACTACGGCCTTGCATCATTAGTTCCACCAATTTCTTCTTATCTTCATAACAGAAAAATATGTGTAATGGTAGATGGCCTTTATTCTCAATTTCACTCAATAAATGCTGGTGTTCCCCAGGGATCAGTTTTGGCCCCAATTCTGTTCCTCATTCATATCAATGATCTCATATCTACCACTCATAATCCAATACATTCCTACGCAGATGACTCAACACACTCCACAGTTCCTTCACATTTACCAATTCTTTCACCCAACCCGATCTTATAAATTCAAAAATAAACACTGCAATTTCTCTGAACCAGGACCTTTCTAGAATTAATGGATGGGGACAAAAGAATCTAGTTTCCTTTAATGCACAGAAAACCAAGTACATTCAATTTTCTAACCAACAGAATCTCACTGACTCCCATATATTTTTTAATGATGTAAATATTCCCACTTCCCCTAGTATTGACATTCTCGGTGTAACATTAACTACTAACTTGAGCTGGACACATTATGTTAGAAGCATTGCTAAGAATGCCTCTAAAAAACTGGGACTCCTGTACAGAGTTCGAGAATTCTTCACTGACGAGCAGTTGGCCGTGATATATAAAAGTCATGTGCGTTCTCAGATGGATTACTGTTCACCTCTGTGGGGTGGAAGTGGAGTGGTTGCATTGAGGCAGTTGGACAAAATTCAAAATAAAGCTATTAGATTAATCAATAACCCTGCAATCACACAGGACCTTCCTACATTATCCATACGAAGAAACGTTGCATCCCTTGCATTATTCTACAGATATTTTCACAGCAATTGTTCCGAGGAACTTGCTTCAATTGTGCCGCCTCTCCACATCTTTCCCCGTAGAACTAGGGCAGCTGAGAGCGCCCATGAATTTACACTTTCTCCTCCACAATGCAGAACTTCTGCTTATCAGAATTCATTTATCCCCAGAGCTACTACTCTTTGGAATTCACTTCCCTCGAATTGCTTTCCACAAACTTACAATCTACAAATGTTTAAATCCAGTTGTTACAAACATTTTATGAATGGAGGATGCCTTTAGGCACATGGACCTTTTTTGTTTTATCTGTGTTTTTCCTTCCTCCGTTCATTGTCTCTTAAAAAAAAAAAAAAAAAAAAAAAAAATCTGGCAACTGCCGAGTTTGGAGGTGGTTGCACTGTTTTATGAAGAGCTTAATTTACATTGTGTAATTTGTATTTTTTGAGAATTTTTGGCAGGTGGGTGAGTAAAAGAATGGTGAACAATTTAGTGTGGGGGAGGAGATGGCTGTAGGGGTGGAAGTGTGGGGGAGGAGATGGCTGTAGGGGTGGAAGTGTGGGGGAGGAGATGGCTGTAGGGGGTGGAAGTGTTTTGATCAGGGACGGATCGGTGACCGCGTAATTTGTTAGTGGGCGAGAGGGAGAGTACAAAGGAGTACAAAGGAAATCAAGCAACAACAGTAATAGTGACCCTTCTAGGCTGCTTGTCCTCCAAAACACTGAGGATCAAGTGTCCAAACAGTGGTTTAGAGTGGGTAAGGGAACATTGGAAAGGGAACTACTGCCCTGGAACTAATGTCCGTGGCAGGATTAGGAAGTTAGTAGGGGACAGATGGGTTAGTAACTGAGGGGGGGATAAAATAAAGTTATATATTTACAAACGCAGTCAGTCGCAGTCAGAGAATTAAATCTATTTCCTTTAACCCAGCGCAGATTAAGAGGCGACTTAATTCAAGTGTTCAAAATCATCAAAGGCATCGACAATATGAACTGTAGTAAGTACTTCACTATCGACCAATCTCATTACACGCTGGGAAACGGGTGCAAAATTATCGGCAAATCTTTTAACTTTAACTCGCACGAATCTAAGAATTTCTTCTTCAATCGAGTTGTCAACTTGTGGAATGGGCTTCCCCGAGACGTTATAGACTGCAGCACCGTTGATTCATTTAAACTTCGCCTAGACAAATATCTTGCATCAAACCTGCGACTGATTGCGTTTGTAAATGAATAACTTTATTTTATCCCCCCCTCAGTTACTAACCCATATGTCCCCTACTAACTTCCTATTCCTGCCACGGACATTAGTTCCTGGGCAGTAGTTCCCTTTCCAATGTTCCCTTACTCACTCTAAACCACTGTTTGGACAATTGATCCTCAGTGTTTTGGAGGACAAGCAGCCTAGAAGGGTCACCAGACCTATTGTTGCTTGATTTCCCTTGTACTCCTTTGTACTCCTCCAAAATGTTAGGGATTTGGAGCTGGAGTTAGCATTCTTTCTTGGGGTTATTATTTTGCGAGATTTTGACCGAGAACAGTTTGAGTCAGGGGTGGGTAAACCAGCTGGGCTGCTCGGTTTTCTTTTTAGAGGAGATTGAGGAGGAATGAGATTGGGAGATTGGTGAGGAATGGTGGGTGATTTTGGTGTAGGAGGTGGTGGGGGAGGCATGAAGGATGTTGGGGTATTGAGGTCAGGAAGAGCTTTGGGGATAGGGGTAGAGGTAGAGGGGATAGTTAGGGAAGGCATGGATGGTGGTGGGATAGGGGAGGGATCAGGAGTGTGGATCGGCATGTCATCATTGGGGAGGGAGGGGTTCTGAGCAGGAGTCTCTTGGGTTGTGGTTTCTTGAGAGTTAGGAGGAGTAGGAGTCTTGGAGTTGGGGGTGGATGTGAAGAGTGTGGAGGCGCTGGTAGAGGGGTGGCAAAGGTGGGGGAGGTAGAGGATGAGGAGGTATTGGGGGAGGAGATGCCTGTAGGGGTGGGAGTTTTGGAGGATTTTGCTTTGCTGAATTGATACCAGGATTCAGGAATACAGATGGCAGGGAGATTGTGAGCAGTGAGGCCGTCATTCAAAAGTTTATTGAATGTTGGGGTAACTTGGTGGTCTGTAAGGTGAAGAGCTACATTTACCAGCACTGATGTTTGGGCAAAAATGTCACGATTGAAGAAAGGGCTTGGGGTGTTTGAGCTGGTGGAGGAGGAGGAAGGCAGGGGTGGGGGAGTGATGGGGTAGCAGCTGAGGCATATAATATGTTGGTGACTGGATGGGATGAGAAAAGAGGGCGAGGGTTGTTGGAGGATGTTGGGGAGGTCTTTGAATTTGTACGAGTTTGATTGAGAACATCGAGGCGGAAGGAGCATTCAGAATGTATGGCAATGTGGGGGCCGCTACAATTATTACATTTGAGGGAGCTTGAGGAGCAAGTTGTGAAAGAGTGGTCAGTGTCACCACAGCGTGAACATACTTGCTCATTTTTGCGTGAAGATGTTATGTGCCCATACTGATAGCACTTAAAGCACTTTTGGAGGTTTCCCCATGACTCAGGAGAGAGGAACTCAGGTGGCATAATAACATGGAAGGCTTTGAGACCAGACTTGAGGAGTTTGCTGGCTTCCTGAGGGGAGGCAAAGCGAATTTTGAGGGTTTTGGGGGAGGTCTTTGAGACATCACAAACTTTAATGTTGTTTCTTTGGGAAATGTCTTTGGCAATTTCTTCCTCATCCCTGTTGAAGATGCTTTTATCAGGGTGAGTGATCTTGACAGTGCAAGAAGCTTTTAATTCGGGAGAGACTAGTAATTCATACTCTACATTTTTAAGTGTATTTACGTTATCAGGGGCAAGGTAGGCATCAAGGTCTTTTTGAGAGGCAAGGCGAATTTTGAGGGTATTGTTTTTTTTTTAAATACTTTGACAATTTGGATCTGGGTGATACTGAAGATGTGTGAGCCAGGATCATCAGGGGGAGGAGAGTTACATTTAAATTTGACATAAAGTGCCATACTGAAGCATTTAGCGGGCGAATTTTATAGGAGGAAATTTCAAAAACAGGGAAATGGTGGAGGGAGATAATTGAAATTTAAAAGTTAAGCTGTACCCAGGGGGCACCCCTATGGAGTGTCCCCAGAAAAAAACCTAATTCATACCTATGCCCAAGGACTGTAGGCAAGCCTATGTCACAGGGCCCTAATCCTACTTGAAGGCTAAACCCTACCCACTTGCCTCCTATAACCAGAGGCAAATCCCCCCCCCCCCCCCCTCGTGGCAATGCCCTCGGGGTTCGGCGTCGTACTACAAGTGGGTTTATTTTCACCACCTGCCTCTATATACATGCCTATCATGCCAGCTCATGTGCTAATTGGCTGAGCCAGTCGGTCGGTGGGTATCTCTTCTGGGCGTCTCTTTTCTTCTCTCCCTTCAAATATATTTGTTTTCCCTTCACAGTAATAGTTTTGTGGCAAGTGTTTATCACCATTTTCTTGTTTTGGTGAAAAGAGCCTTGTATGCAGAAAACAAAACCATTTTTACCCTGAGCTGTGAGAGTGTAAGTTCAGGATGATAAATGTATTGGATTTGACCAATCAGCACGCACGTAAATGGTACAATAGCTTGACTGTGGCAGCTTGCCTAATGTCTCTCGCCTTAAGACAATTGCTGGCCGCTGATTGGTTGGCGTGATTGCAACTTTCTGTCCGGTTGTGCACCAATTCTTCCAACTTTGCTCAGCTTCAATCATTGCCGGTGATTGGTCAATACATTTCTTACCACAAAAAATAATAATAACTATAATAATATTAATAATAATAATAATGATAATAATAATAATAATAATAATTGTAGTACTTATTTTTCCAAATCTAAGTATTCTACTAAGGTGGGAATAATTCGACAGTTGTTCAGAAGTTCGTATCCTTTATTTAACAAAACTCCCCGGTAGCATGTAAAGTAAAAAGGCCATCCACCAATCAGCGCGCCCCCTTTTACCTTCTCTCTTCATCAGCTGAGCTTGACACTTCGGGCTTAC
>JBAKBP010028636.1:0-28288 GCA_037953745.1 Lithodes maja | reverse complement strand
GTAGATTGATATAATATATATATATATATATATATATATATATATATATATATAATAATTATATATATATATATATATATATATATATATAATATAATTCGTGTTTATGTATTTATCTATGTTATGCCCCCTCCCCCCCATTATACCTCCCTCCCCCTCCCCTCCCCCCTCCCCTCCCCTCCATCCCCCTCCCCTTCCCCCTCCCCCCATATATATATATAATATATATATATATATATATATATATATATATATAATTTGTTTTGGTATTTATTTATTTTTTTGGGTGGGGGAGTTATTTTTTATTTTTATTTTATTTTTCTAATTGTAGATTGATATAATATATATATATATATATATATATATATATATATATATATATAATATAATTCGTGTTAATGTATTTATCTATGTTATGCCCCCTCCCCCTCCCTCCGCCACCCCCCCCCATTATACCCCCCTCCCTCCCCCATTATACCTCCCTCCCCCCTCCCCTCCCCCCTCCCCTCCCCCCCTCACCTCCCTCCCCCTCCCCCTCCCCTCCCCCATATATATATATATATTATATATATATATATATATATATATATATTTATTTATTTTTTATTTTATTATTTTTTATTTTTTGGGTGGGGGAGGGTTATTTTTTATTTTTATTTTATTTTATTTTTCTAATTGTAGATTGATATAATATATACATATATATATATATATATATATATATATATATATATATATATATATATATATATATATATATATATATATATATATCATTCGTATTTATGTATTTATCTAGGTTATGCCCCCTCCCTCCCCCATTATACACCCTCCCCCTCTTCCCCCATTATACCCCCCTCCCCCCATATATAATTCATTCATTCATTCAATCATCACTTCCGAGGTTCGGGGCCCACCTTCATTCACCCACCTTCATTCACCCATCATCATCATCATCATCCTCCTCATCATCATCATCATCATCATCATCATCCTCATCATCATCATCATCATCATCTCATCCTCATCATCATCATCATCATCATCATCATCATCATCATCATCAATAATTCACCTTCATCACTCTTTCATTCAGTCATTCAATCATTCAATAATTCATTCATTCATTCAATCATCACTTCCAAGGTTCGGGGCCCACCTTCATTCACCGACCTTCATTCACCCATCATCATCACCATCATCATCATCATCATCATCATAAAAAAAAAAAAATAATAATATACTGTATATATATATATATATATATATATATATATATATATATATATATATATATCAATTTCTACTACATTTTGCACTACAGTGGATATAGGCCTCCTAGGGAAACCAATCTAAAAAAATAACGAGTCCAGTGCAGTACCTCTTTGGGTGGCTTGGAAATTTGCACATATTTCTCTGGTTTGACACCATATATATATAATATATATATATATATATATATATAATATATATATATATATATATATATATATATATATGCTATATATAATATATATATGCTATATATAATATATATATAAATATATCCACACACATACATTACCATTACCATTTACCATTCTTTATATTTTGTTTGACACCTTGTATATATATCTCTATCTATCTATCTATTGCCTGACGCCGTGATCCCCGAAGGGGTGGCCACGAACGAACCGCCCCCATGCACCTCTGTCCCCAGTCAGTCGACGCCCCTCCCCCAACCAGCACCGCCTTCGTTCATGTAGTTCCTCACTCCATCCTTCCACCTCATATTCGGTCTACATCTCCCCTTCTGTCCCTCCACCTCGCTCTCGTACACCCTCTTAGTCATTCTCTCGCTTTCCATACGTTCCATATGGCCGAACCATCTCAAGTTGTTCCTTTTCACACTTTCCAGCACATCTACCTCCACACCACACCTCCTTCTTACTTCCTCATTAGTCTGTCTATCCCTCCATGTAACTCCGGACGCACTCCTTAAGTAATTCATTTCCACTGCTCTCACTCTTGGTCTGAGTCTCTCAACCAACGTCCATGCTTCGCTTCCGTAAGTCAGTGTCGGGATTACCACACTGTCATGCAAGGACTTCTTCACTTCCATACTGACCACCCTATTTCTTGTTACTGCTTTTAGCTCCTACAACCCTCTTCCCCTGTTGTACCCTCTCCCGCACCTCTTCATCCATAGTCCCATCTTTACTCAACACACTGCCCAGATACTTAAAAGAGTTGACGATCTCCATAGCCTGACCGTTCAGCTTCACCTCACACTCTGTGACTTCACCCCTTTCGAAGACCATAACCTTGCTCTTCCCCGTATTTACCTTCAAATTCCGTTTTTCGCACACTGTTCCAAACTCATTTACCAGACCCTGCAACTATAATTTATATATAATTTATATATATATATATATATATATATATATATATATATATATACATTACTTTATTTTATTTACGTGTACAATAGAATTATTTCTGAATTTATTACCTGAAGATTACCTGGCTTTCTTATTTTGTTTTTTCAGTGTCAACCCAGGAGCCATTTCCCTTCTCGTTGGAAAGGGTGTATATTGTGGCAAAGATATACAACAGTCTGTATAAACATTCTCATATATTTTCATAACAATAACAATGCATGGAAACAATTGCGCATAGCTCACGAACCAATTACTCTATATTATTTTTGTTTTCACCATTGGAAAGAGCACAAATTTCCGATTACGGTGATATATACAGTTATATACGTATCCGACCAAATAACGCAACCACGAGGTGGGGAACAGCTCGGAACCCGGCTAGCATCGCCGGAACAGAGACGGGTGAAGCGTAAATATTCGCATTTTGGCTCTTCATTTCAAATATTCATAGCGCAAAAAGTATTTGTCCTAGGAACTTCTAGTTTGTTTTATACTCATCAGCATTATTTGCCGTATTCATTCAGCCTAAATTTAAAACCATACACTTCGTAGCAACGAAATAAATCGAAAATTTTATAAACCATATCAATCAAAATCAGATTTTTTTTTTTCGGTCACTGCATGGAAACAATTGCGCATAGCTCGCGAACCAATTACGCTATATTATTTTTGTTTTCACCATTGGAAAGAGCACAATTTTCCGATTCCGGTGATTTATACAGTTATATACGTATCCGAGCAAATAACGCAACATCGAGGTGGGGAACAGCTCGGAACCCGGCTAGCATCGCCGGAACAGAGATGGGTGAAGCGTAAATATTTGCATTTTGGCTCTTCATTTCAAATATTCATAGCGCAAAAAGTATTTGTCCTAGGAACTTCTAGTTTGTTTTATACTCATCAGCATTATTTGCCGTATTCATACAGCCTAAATTTAAAACCATACACTTTGTAGCAACGAAATAAATTGAAAATGTTATAAACCATATAAATCAAAATCATTTTTTTTTCGGTCACTGCTTGAGAACTATTGAAGATAAACAATTTCTGTTTTCAGATTTGGAAAGAGGAGAAAAAATACTATTATTTGAGCAAAAACAAATATATGGTCATCACTCACAATTTAGAGCTAGGACGGTGTGAAGACAATTGCATGGGAGATAATTGTATTCCGGACTCATTTACACTTTCATATTTCGATTTATTTAAAAAAAAAATTATTTTATCATGTACTATAAATATTCCTCTTTCCATTGATATATGATACATCACAATAAACAGCATTCTGGTGGATGGAAATCGCGAAAAATGTAAGGCTTCGAAAACACTCATGAGCCAAATTCAAGACCCAAAATACTTGTCAAGTGCCTCCTTGGACTTACTGGAACATAATATGTCGGAGGGAGTTAAGGGCTACAGACTTATATTTTCTGATAAATAAACCACAAAAGCCCCGTGCATGTTTATTTAAGACCTCTACAAACATTACCCAGTGCATAAACAATGTTCCAGATTCCTACAGAGTGCTACAACAATATCCAGGAAATATGAGGTAAGAAAATAAGTTAACCCTAACCATTCCGCTAACCAGCCACCTCCATAAACCGCCCGTTACATATTGGTAGGCAGCTAAGGGATGCGATTAACCCCTAAAGTAAATTGAACCATTAAAGTATAAAAAAAAACTCCGAAGAACAATTAATTAGACACTTAATAACCGTATAGCAACCTAGAACAACAACTATAGACAATATATATATAATAACTGAGCAAAAAAGGAAATAAGAAAGAAAATAATAGTATACAAAGAGAAAAGTATTCAGTGAAGAAAGAAGTAAAGTTCCAAGTAGAGTGAGATGGTACCACAGAGAGTCAACAACAAGACGTTAGCTACATAATCGTTGACTCGACAGTCACTGCACACTGCACGGCCCCGCGCAGCAACAGGCACAACCACGGGTCAACCAGGAAAAACCAACCACAGCCAAACCACACCGCGCCACACTCTCCACCCCGTGGATGACGTCATCACGCGCGTCATGACAAGAGTGACGTCACACTACACTCAACAGCCATGACGTCACCCAGAGGCAGCACATCACTCTACGGACATTTCCCAGAATACTTCAATTCAAACAGCTGTTAAACGTCTTCAAGCAACACAACCTACAAGCAGTACCAATTATTGTAATAGGTTAGTGATTAGTGATACACTACAAACACACATAATAATACTAGTGAATTAATAGCCTACTAGTAAACTTACAACACAGCAATGCCACAGTGAATTAATTATCTTGATATCTAACTACTTATTTACTTAACGAATTTTAAAGTGTGACTGTACGTACAATTTAACTCTATTTCGATTTAGTCAATTCAAGTATTGTTTCAAGAACTTTAATCTCACACTAAGAGAAAATATAATTACTTCCTTAAATAATTCACTCTTCTTGACGTTTTACATTTAAAGGTCTCACAGTAATATATTTTATTTTTCAGTAACAGTACATTAAGAGGTTTTCTAACAGTGATCAAACCCTTCTTTTCTGTTATTTCGTGTTGTGTGTGCCTTACTAACCTAATTTTCTTAGTAAGAGAGTATATCCCTTACAGTGCCTTACTAACTTGAATTTTCCTAGACTTCCTTGTATATTTTGTGTGTGCTGAACTCATCAGACTAACCACCATTATCATCCATACAAACTTGGGTACGGGTGTGTGGTTAAGAGAAATCCCTACTACCAAAAACAAAATTGTACCAGTGCTAAAAAAAAAAAATTGTGGAATTATTTGTCAATGACATTCAGTCCAGGTATCTTTACCAAAAGTGTCATTTGCCTCCATGTCCTTTAATTCTTTTAGCAACTCAGAAGAGGAATTAGAAGGAGTGGGAATTGAGCCTCAGTCAGACACAGAGTTTGAGAAAGAAGTAGGGACAAAACTTGCTTCTGACATTGACGACTTGACTGAACGACTAGCTAACTCTTTCAAGGAGACATCGGGCCACCCTGATACATCCTTAGCGCAAGCGAACTTCTAACATATTTGCACATCAAATATAAGGCCCTTAGTGTCGCCCAGGCACCAAGGTTATGTTATTCTGAGACTGCCACGCACTTATCAGAATTTTTCCACTACGAACGTCCTACATTTTAAATATTTGTGCAAACGCTAGTGTACAATACCTGCATTCCAAAGGTAAGTTTCATATTTTTTAATTTCCAGGACTAGGGTAAGTATATGTAGAGTCAAGTGTAGAGAAGTCTTCAGAAGAACTTACTACACCTACAACTATGACAGCTACAACTACAACTACAGCTCTCGCTACAGCTATGACAGTTACAGCTATGCCAGCTACCACTACAGCTACAGCCAGAGGCAATTCTCACGTGGATGCTCAGTCACAGCATAAAGTCCACTTGCCTATGTTTTCTGGGAAGAATTGTCCTAACAACCCATCTGGACCGTTTTCTTTCCTACACAGAATAGATGAGTACATGAAATCCCGAAACATCAAAAAGGCCGTAAACAAAATTGCCTTTGTCCAGTTACATCTGAAACCAGGAAATGCTATAGACCTCGCTCAAGCAACCACTCCATTTCAGACATCAAGCTACGAGGATTTATGGGTAAAACTCGCAAACTTCGCTAGCACTGGAAGTTACGATGGTCACCGATCAAGGAAATCCATCACCCCAGTCGCTAAACAAACTCCAAAGTCTCCCGCAAAAACCTCCAACACGAGTTTAGAGATTATCCCGGATTCCCCGGAGTCACCTTCGGACACTGATGCGAGCATTGCTGCAGACACAGATACTGCTTCTGAGACCTCGTCGGACCCAGCTCCCGAGATTCCAGGCGCTACAGCTGAGACTGTTCCCGCATCTCTTCTAAAGTTGGTTCCAAGGCTCCACCCCAACAAAAAGCCAGAGCAAATTACTCTTGTCAAGCCAAGAAGAGCTCGTAGATCAGACCCCGAGCTAATTCCTCTTGCCAATCCAAGAAGAGCTCGTGAGATAGTGACTGTTTCACAGACAGTTTGTTCCTATTGCAACCATTGCATTAGAGTAGGGCACCTTGCGTGGCGATTCGCAGACCAAGTCCGACAAAACCGCCTCCGAGGAGGGCTGCCGCAACCCATAAGAAGTGTGACCACTGCCATAAAGTTGGTCATACAAGAGAGACTTGCTGGACACTCCATCCACAGTTACTCCCAAAGCAGAAACAAATGTCACCACGCAAATTCCAAGTGCATACAAAACCTTGTAGGGTAGGAAAACCACGACGGAACCCTCGCCATAAGCATCGAGAAAGACCTGCACGATGGGGATACTGCATCGTTTGTGAAACTCCGTATGGACACGACACAAAGGATTGCCCTCGTGTAGACACACTACGTAGACCAAGAGATGAGTCGCCTCCTTCGCGATTCTGGTTCCTACCAGCATGTCAAATCCTGTAGTCCCAAATCTACAATCGCGAGACTCTCTGCAGTACCAACTCCCCGCAGCCGCAGAGGATGAGACCCCTCCTCGGTCGACATTTTGCGTCACAATCAACACCTTACACTAAGATTATACGTGACTAAGCCAGTTTTACGTGGTGGATTAAAACCTCACGCCAAGGTTCCACACGTAACCCAAAGTTTCACGTGGTGGATTAAGCCTCACACCAAGGTCCCACACGTAGTCCCCAATACATTCTTGTGGTGGCAGACACCTTTTGACACAGGTATCCTACGAAACTCACACATAGTTTGCGTAGCCGAAACGCCTAAGCAAAGAAAGGTTCCGCACAAGCACAAATTAGCTATGTCCACGACATACTGAATCTGAAGGATAACCACATCAACATGAAGTCTCACAGATTGAGCTTCACCCATAGTTGTTCCAGTACTCCGTACTGTGTTCGGTCCGATTTATCCCCAGCACTGATCAAGTAACATCTGTTCCAACAAGCATGGGCAGTTAGCTTGCGCAAGATCCTTGGAATCTGTTCCGAGTCCATGGGGCATAGGTCACAGTTGGGTTAACACTCTCGAAGTACATACACAACACGCATTACGCATTCTTTCCTGCATCGATCATAAGCAGGGACGTGTGTTAACAAGTATGACCAGTTTCACCTGCAAGATCCTAAGTGTACTAGAATCAAGAGCCGTATCGCAAACCAGATTTCTCTAGCTCGCATCCACAGCCCAGAAGGATTCGTACTAGAGAAGGTGCACACCTTCCAGTTGGGTTACCTAAATAGAATCCCTTAGTAGTATCCGGAAGACAAAGGAATTATGAGAAGAATAGGGTATGTCTCCCAGAACACTACCCGAAATTTATAGATGTGGAAAGACCTTTTACAGCACAAGTAAGTACATTACCAACGGCATCCAGACCTACAATGTACTAAGACATCCTGCAGGCAAACCCTGTAGAGGATATGAACCGCCGTAGAGTTATAGAATGATTTGCGCATCTACTCCGGTATTTTCAGCGCATAGCTAAACATTCTCCTGAAGCTACGAAGACCTAGACTTAGGATTGTAGTCGCCTTCCGCAGTGTAAGATTAACAACACTAACGAATCTAACCAAAGCACTACATAGCACTAAAAGTAATCCTAGGTAAGTCTAAAACACACGTCCTTCCTTTGGTAGTCACCAACCCGATTGGTAACCAAGAACGGGATAGTTTTAGGTGGTTGATCACCACAAAGACAACCACGCAGCATATTCTAGCCAAGTTAAGGAAATACTTCCCACAGTCTGATCCATCAGAACTCCTACACGCCATAGGAATAAGGGGAACAAAGTGTTTCAGAGTAACTCAAAAGTCTAAGTTTTTCTTAAGTGGAACTCCATCACCTCATGGATAGACACCAGAAGACTTGACTGTACCTTCACGATCGGTATCTGAGATGTCCAAGTAAGCCAATCTCGAGTCGAGCAGAAAGGATTCTCATCGAATAGTACAATCTGTGCAGTTATTTACCTTCTAAAGTCGCACTTAAAATACAAACTTAAGGTTAGAAAAATAATAAGATGTTTCCAAGTCTTACAAGGCAGAGCTCATCAGAATGCTTGCCTAAATTCCAGTCGAAACATGCTCAGCATTCACACTCGTACACACAACTCTTCTCACAAGAGCTCCGTACAACATTCAAAATGCCAAGTGACCTAGTCAAGATGCTAGTCGTTGGTTACATAAGGAAAGTGATGAATAACATAGAGACTAGATATCACAAAACAGAAAGGTTAACCCTTGTAGCATCTTGGGAGTAGTAACCTTTGTGAAAAGTTAGCCTTGAGCCTTCCTTCGACCTCTACTCAGACAAACAGGCAAGGACGAAAAGGTACTCAAAGGTGATAAATTCTCACTGGCAGACTAACGCGATGGTAAGAGACATTCCTACAGCCAACCCGACACGGTATTATAGGGTAAGAGCTAACGTGGCAGCCAACGCACTCTCCAGAATTGTGCAAGTTGCCCCGGTGTTCTCGTTACCGACCTAAAAAGAAGCCAAGTGAAAGACGAGCAAGCATAGAACCACTACATATCCAATAAGTAAGCTATTTCTGGAATCGGGGAAGTTGATGTCTTTTCCAGAAACCAAGTTCATCCGTAGCAGTTCCGATTGCACTAAGAACATCTGGTTAGACTTTTCCGTTGACAACAACACATACAGCCATGTATAATTTATGTCATTCCAGATAAGATAGTAGTACTCCCGAAACATCATGATGCCGTCAAATTGTTACCTAGTGCAGCAACTGTACCAACAGGTGTGGACAGTTCATATGTGCAGACAGGAAACTACTCTTGAGGCCGCTAAATAGATGTACTACTGTAAAACTATTAGGAAGGATAGTAAACAACACTTTACCAAAAGACTCTCTTGTGCTACCACAATATACTTGAGAAGGAACCATAACCTGTGACACTCCTGGAATACCCGACGGCTTCACATCCATTTGACAGTGTTTCTTTGGAATTGCTGAAATGCCCCAGGCGACACCAGATGTAAGCAGTACCAGCTGGTTTGTGTAATATTTCAGACTAGTTTGTCCTATTCCTGCTTAAAGACGGATACAAAAGACCCAATTACCAACAGGCTCGTACATTACTCACTTGTTCACTATTCCTCGCCTAGGCACCTCCTCGCCGACAACAGGATGGAAACCAAGCACAATGTGAAAGAGTCAATGGGTGATATCTACTTGAGAAAGCATGTATTTGCGCAACAGATCCCATTCTCAATTGGGCTAGTTGACTGCAAATTACCTCAGCTACCATAGCTATCTTTGAAATCTTGGAACATCATGCAGATATTAAAAATAATCTAGAAGCCAAGGAAAACCTAAATGGCTTTACATTACCTTGAAGAGTCTTCCAAAACATACAGACAGGCATACAAGACCAACTTCTGCTGGTAAAGACAAGCTTCTGCCGTGATTTTTGGCTGCAGCTAAACTACGCTGAAATCTATATTCCTCTAGATTATACTTATCAAGTCAAATCACACGCTAAGAGACACCTGAAAGTTTTTAGCAAGATCCAACTTCCATTCCCAGATCATTTACATGCATCCGATGCAATAATGATAAGAATAAATGCCGAAGAGAGCTCAAAATTCCTCTTCATAGTCAGTGTTAAGGTAAGTTGTCTAGAATCAATAAGAATGTCTTAACTCATTCAGGACTAAGTTTGTTAGTCTAGATGCTACACTTAGGAAACAGAATCATTTAGATGGTTACAGGATAATCCGGATGAGTACTCAACACTCGCAGAATGGCCATAACATACCTGTATACCTGATTTCTACGGGGCAACCACTGTACCTCTCCTGACTGCCTCCGCAGACAATCCTGCATTTCGGCAAGAAACTCAAGTATGCTAACAGAGGCGGCTGATGTTCTGTTAATGCCACAGATTTAGTAGAACTTTTCTCTAGAGAAACTAGCAACATAATTACTTGAAATAGTAGTAATTACAATTCGGATCCACAAAAGAATTTCTTTCGTTCTGTTAACGACACATTATCTGACAGAGCAAGCCGCTCATCCCAGTACATCCTACTGGCCATGTGTGAAGAATTCTACTGCACCTCTGCAAGTAGAATTTTACCCTTTCCCCCAAGAAAGATGGCCTGGTTAGTGTGTTCCCTACTAGCTAATCAGATGATGCCTGGTGATTTGCAACTTACAGTTACGTTTCACGTTTTAGCGTAGCTCGTATTAAATCGCAATCTCCGGATGATTCATTTTGGTACTACCTGATGACTTTACCCGGGTAACCAAACACTCGCACTCACACACGTGCGAAAATAGGACTGTTATACATTTGCTGACCTACTCTCCTATGAGCTCTTTAGAACAGCCCACGCTTCTGAAGTACAAAAGCTAAGAAAGAGACTCACTTTCCTGGGGACTGTAGCAAAAGCCCTATAGAGTATAGATGTACGACTCACAAGTAAGACGAACGTGATGAATTCTTTGAGTACGGTGATATCAGGGATGGATCGTCATTGATCTACTGCCTGTTGCCCATCTCCGTACAGCATCAGCCATAGAGAAGGAACAGTTTGCCCTGATTCCGCATTTTGAGTTAGACAGCTGTATGCTCTATTTCTCATTAATAGAAACAGTTATAACACTCTCATAATTTTTAGTCCACATTCCGTTCCAGTCCTCACATTTTACAATGACTGAAGAATTATGCCGTTCCCGTTTCTTTTACACGGATGATTACTGACCTTTACTGATACAGCAGACATGTTGCTCGTCCCCGACGAACTTCAACTTGTGACTGTGACAAACAAAGATGCCTTTATTCATGTAGGTCCTCGTATCTTCCCCTGTCTGTGCGTCCTGAGTATGTGTTTTCCCTCTGTCCCCGGACATAAATGCATGCGACCTTACTTTGACTCAAGCATCTGTGACTGACTGGCTCATTTAAAGACTGTTCATTAGGCTCCCAGTGTTTCATTCAACACTTGCTAGATATTTCAGATCTTTGTATTCATAACCAGTTCCAGGTGTCCCTTGTTAGTCTAGACTTAGAATTAGAATTAATAATCATGGGATGTGTCAGGCACTTGTTAACTACGGAGTACGAATTTCACTAATCTTCTCGCTTCCTTATCATCAGCATTTTGCCTTGATAACTAACCTCTCCTCAGAGTTCATTCCTATTAACATGTTCTTTCACAGGTAATTCTTTAGACCTCATCATTTCTTATGAGCACTCTCAAACCTCATGAATTTCATAAATTCTTCATATTACAACTAACCTAGTTAGTTTTCTTAGTTAATCAGGAAATCATTTTTCCTACTACAGTATACTAACCCCCTTCCATGACTCTTGTCAACAACCTTATCCTAGTAAGTCACTCCCTTCGTCTTCCATTCAGGGTTGATCTCCTGTCACTTAGGCGTGAGGCAAAACAGGCAACTGTTAATGTAAACGTGTAACTTTTGGTCCTCACCTTTATCATACTTTCATTGGCATTGCTATACACTGGGTACAGGGTTAGATAAGTCATAGGGATGATTAAATGTGTATCTATATTATATTATATGTTAGTTATGCTTTATTTTACACTTCGGTGGGCCTCAGCTGACGTGGCCGAGCTGTGTAACAGCGCATTTTGAGCGACTGTACACTTCTAAGATAAACCATTTAATCACATATATAACTCACACCATTATAACAACCTTAGTTTCCACTGTGCTGGGCAAGCACGGATCCCACGATCACCAAATGGTATCACACATCCGTTGCCAAGATATCGAGAAGTAATTGCTAGCAACTTTGTCACACCCAGTCGTCACACGGGGTTCCATGTCATCTCAACCAGTAGACCATTTCAACCAGTAGCTCTCAACCAGTGCCAAATTAACCAAGACCAACCAAACAAGTGCCAAAATATAGTACTAACCTAACCTAACCTAACCGTATTGGTTGATTTGGTACTGGTTGAGAGCTACTGGTTGAAATGGTCTACTGGTTGAGTTGACCGGTCACCGTCACACGGTGTTGTTGAGCCGCACCCTCCCTCAAGCAAGGGAGGAGCGAATCAGTTAGCACACATCAGCCTCCCAAGGAGGGTCCCTCTCTTCAACCCTCTGGGTAAGATTCGTGACCAGTATAAGTATACAAGTACCTTATAAGTATCAGTGACATACATACATTCTAGTAATTCCTTTGTAATCGTTTGTTCTCTCTCTTTACAGATCATTATTTATAATACAAGGAAACAGCTCAAATTCTAGGTTGCTATTATTAAGTAGTAGTATTAAGTAAAATACTTTCATTAAGTATTAAGCAAAGTACTTATTTCGGTACACACTCAACTCTGAGTATACACCACATTAGGAAATACTTTATAATTACATTTCCCCAACGCACGGGACGTCTAGTGTAATATATTCTAATATCTCAAAATTAGGATTAAGGGCTACAGACTTATATTTTCTGATAAATAAACCACAAAAGCCCCATGCTTGTTTATTTAAGACCTCTACAAACATTATCCAGTGCATAAACAATGTACCAGACTCCTACAGAGTGCTACAACAATGTCCAGGAAATATGAGGTAAGAAAATAAGTTAACCCTAACCATTCCGCTAACCAGCCACCTCCATAAACCGCCCGCTACAAGTTTTTTGCACGCTCACGCGCACGCGTTTGGACTTTGAGAGTTTTCAACCATCGTCATTGTTGCGTGGGATACTTACACAGTTCCCACACAAATCTGAGCCCTCTAGGTGCCATAGGACCGGAGTAATTAACCAGGACGCACCTTATGCATCCCTGGGGTTTAGCGTTACATATAATACATTGCGGACGCAAACCATGCGTCGCTGGGGTTCTGTGGGTTAAGGAAACATTAAAATCTTAAATAATCAGATATCATGAAGGTCAAGATGAAGGTTAAAGGTCAAGGTTAACTTTTCCTTTAATACCGCTGAAACTAACTGATGATCATTAAGTAAATTTGACACACTTATTTGATTTTTTAGGGTTACATCAAAGCAAACAAAACTATATTCCTACAGAAAAGATCCCGCCCGCATACTGTGCACTATAAATCAGCTTGTCTGTCGTCGTCGTCGTCCGTCGTCGTCCGTCCAGTAACTCCTCCTAGACGGTTCAATGGATTTTCACCAAATTTCACAGGTATGTACATTTAGTCAATATGAAGGTCAATCAAAAATAAATATTCAATTTAACCATAATCTTAAGGTCAAAGGTCAAGGTTAAAAATCAGGTCAATATTTCATGTGTTTTAGTTTTTACTAAAATTTCTTCTTTTTCACTACACAAGTTACTGGTAACCTCGGTATCTTATTGACCAAATTTTAGTTAAATATTCAAAAGGGTAAAGACAAAGGTCAAGGTCAAATGTCAATATAAGGTTTGTACTACTATTTCTTATAATAACTTTTAGATTCTCACTAGGCTTACCATGAATATTCGGAATACCTAGGCCAAAGTCATACAAGAAACTAATCAATTCCATATGAAAGGTCAAGGTCACAAGTCAAGGTCAAATATAAGGTTAATATGCTAATTTCTGTAATTTTCATGCAAACTTCACCAAATTTGGTGAGATAGTTGCACTTCAAATGAAAATAACACAGTTTGAGAAACATAGCATGAAGGTCAAGGTGAAGGTCAAAGGTCAAGGTCAACTATTATATAAATATATATAAAACTAACTGATGGGTTTTAATGAAATTAGTCATGCTTATTTGATTTTCCTGGGCAATGTCAATGAACAAAACAAATACTCTTACATAAAGGTCAAGGTCACAGGTCAAGGTCAACTTATACTATATATTTTTAGTTTTTATTTAAATGTCTTCATTTTCACTATACAAGGTACTGGTATCCTTGATATTGCATTTCCCTAATTTTACATATATATACTAAAGGGTAAGGTCAAATTTCAAGGTCAAAGGTCAAAGTAGGGTTTTTACTAGTATTTCTTATACATGCTCTTAGATTCTCACTAGGCTTACCATGTATATTCGGAATACCTAGGCCAAGGTCATACAATAAACTATTAAATCCCATATGAAATGTCAAGGTCACAGGTACAGGTCAAATAAAAGGTCAATATGCTATTTTCTTTACTTGTCATGAAAAC
The DNA here is from genome assembly GCA_037953745.1 of Lithodes maja. NCBI lineage: Eukaryota > Metazoa > Arthropoda > Malacostraca > Decapoda > Lithodidae > Lithodes > Lithodes maja. Next base: position 13,721 of record JBAKBP010028636.1, on the reverse strand, counting down.
TTCACAACATTTTTGTGAGAATGTTGCACTTTAAATGAACAGGAAAATGATAAATGTTGAGACATAAAAAGGTCAAGATGAAGGTCAAAGATTAACTATTCTATTTATAAATATGAAACTAACTGATGGGTTTAATGAAATTGTGCATGCTTATTTGATTGTCATGGGCAATGGCAATGCAAACAAAAATGTACTCTTACATAAAGGTCAAGGCCAAAGGTCAGCTCTTATTATTTATTAACAAAAAATACTTAAATTTAAAACAAAATGGCTGTGTTATGGCTTATTCCTTAAATATCATACATATCAAATTTCACATAAATATTGTAATAGTTAAGGTCAGAGGTCAAGGTCAAAGTAAGTGTATATGTCATTTTCCCTGAACTCTTCCTTGACTGTTTAATGTATTGTCACCAAACTATACAGGCAAATTCAGTTGGTCAATGCGACGACCATCCAAATACAGTATATGTACTATGTTTTTAGTCAAGGGTCAAAGGTCAAGGTCACAGTATTTGATCACTATTTGTAATTATTAAGTGTTTATACAAATTACACCATATTCATCTATCTATCTATCTATATGCTCAGGCCAAATCCCCATTTTGGGGGTAGCCGACTCAAGACAGAGCAAGAACAGGGAAAACACAAAAACAACATAAAACAACAAATAAACACAGATAAAAAGTACAAACTCACACACATCCAGGTCACCCAGGAGAAGACCCAGAAACCAGGGTCACCAAGGTCGCTCCAGCACTCCCCCGACCCCCGACCACCCGGAGAGGTTCCGATCTCGACATGCAGCGGAGCCAAAGCCACAAGCCCTCCCACCACACATCCAGGCGCACCCCCCACACCAATCGTCTCCCCGGGCCAGGCGCCCGATGGACTATTATCCAGTCCAACTTGCGCCCGAGCCCCCACTCCAAACGACCACGCGCTCACTCAACCACCCACAAGCATTCTCCACTCATTCCTGTCCACCACCACTTCCCCCGCCCGATCCACAGTCACCCCTCCATCATCCAAAGCCCCCCCCCCACACAGTCTCTCCATCCCAATGGGGGTCCCCCCGCCCCTCCATCTCCCCTTGTACCTGACTCACATATTCTCTTTGTAAGCCTTTCATCTCCCATTCGTTCAACATGACCATACCAGCTCAGCACCCTTCTGTCCACTCTGGCTGACAAATGTTCCTGCTGCCCCACTCTCCTACGTATCTCTTCAATCTGTCTCTACGACTAACTCCACACATACTCCTCAAGCAGCTCATCTCCATCACATCCAGCCCTCTTTTCTCCTTTTTCTTCAGAGCCCATGTCTCAGCCCCATACATCACTGTTGGCACAACAATTCCTTGATACAGTGCACTTTTTACTTTCACACCGAGATTTCTCGTCTTCCACATACTTCCCATTGCTCCGAAAACCATCCTTCCTTCACACACTCTCTGTTTTACCTCCACTTCCATACCTCCACTCCTGCTTATCGTTCCTCCTAGATATTTAAAACACTCTACTTGTTCCAAAATATTCCATATTCATACTGCTAGTAAATACGATCATTGCCGTTAAGCTAACTAAATCCTCGATAAGAAATTCTAAGGCCGAAGGTTAAGGTCAAAGGTCAAAGTTAAAGGTTGAAATATGATTTTTACTAGTATTTCCTATTTAATGTAAGATTCTCATTAGGCTTATCATGCATATTCGGAATGCCTAAACCATGGTCATACAAGAATAAACATAATTCCACTTGATAGGTCAAGGTCGCAGGTCAACGTCAAATATATGGTCAATAAGATAATTTCTTTACTATTCATGTAAGCTTCACAAAATTCGTTGAGACAGTTGTGCTTTAAAGAAACATTAAAATGTTAAATATGCAGATATCATGAAGGTCAAGATGAAGGTTAAAGGTCAATGTCAACTTTTCCTTTAATACCTCTGAAACTAACTGATGATCTTTAATTAAATTTGACACACTTATTTGATTTTCTAGGTTTACATCAAAGCAAACAAAACTATAATCCTACATAAAAGTCAAAGTCACAGGCCAAGGTCAAGTTAACCTTCAACATAAAAAAATACAAAATTTTCGATAAGTTGCCGGCTATTAGTTGCATTTTACTAAAATAACATATATATATATATATATATATATATATTATAATACTTAAGGTTACAGGTCAAGGTCAAAAAACAAAAAAAGTGTTAATAATTTTCTTTAAACTCTTCCTAGACTGTTTAACCCTTTGTGTACCAGTGACATCTTTTGTATTGTATTATAGCTATAATTAGACGATTTTGTAGAGCTTATGAAGGATCTGTGGTAGTAAAAAGGGTTAATAAGATATTTGAAAGCCTGCCAATTTTATGGAGGCCCTTCATAAACTAAATAAAATCGTCTTAAGTATGAAATGAAACCGACAGAACTGTACTGAATGGGTTACATATCGTCACCAAATTTGGTGGCAAATTCAGTTGGTCAATGCAACGATTGTCCAAATTTTGTGTTTTAGTTATGCAAAGGTCAAGGTGAATGGTGAATGTCACAGATTATGGTCACTATTTCTTTCTTATATATATTTAAAATTTGAATTACACCATATTCAAAATGCTACACAATAGTGTTACACTGACCTTATCAACTCTGCGAAGCAGAGTGGCATTGCGCACACAGATCCCGCCCGCATACTGTGCACCATAAATCAGCTTGTCTGTCGTCGTTGTCGTCGTCAGTCGTCGTCCGTCCGGTAACTCCTCCTAGACCGTTCGATGGATTTTCACCAAATTTCACAGGTAGGCCTATGTACATTTGGTCAATGTGAAGGTAAGTCAAAAAGAAATATTCAATTTAGCTAAAGCTTAAGGTCAAAGGTCAAGGTTAAAAATAAGGTCATTATATCATGTGCTTTAGTTATTACTAACATTTCTTCATTTTCACGACACAAGTTACTGGTAACCTCGGTATCTTATTGACCACATTTTAGATAAATATTCTAAAGGGTAAGGTCAAAAGTCAATATTAAGGTTTGTACTACTATTTCTTATACTAACTGTTAGATTATCACTAGGCTTACCATGAATATTCGGAATACCTAGGCCAAGGTCATACAAGAAACTAATCAAATTCAATATCAATCAATCAAGGGGAGGTGTGGCAGAGTGGTCTTGCCACTGGACTGGTAATCCAATGGGCCCGGGTTCGAATCCCAATATGTCAATGGGAAGATATTATTGGGATGGAATTTGTGCTGTACCTAGTATCAGTGCATTACCACAGCACACCGAAATGCCAAATAAATACCCTCATTGTTCCCTGATTAAATAGCATTGTATGAATATTCCCATATTAAAAAAATATGCTACAGGGGGACAATGCCTAGTGATTTAATTGCTCAATAGGTGGCGTTCTGAGAGTGAGGGTCCGAGACTAGGGGATCAGACTGTGAAGCACAGAGGTGCAGCAGCTTTAGAGATGCAGTTGCTTCGAGCCGTGAAGCTTCGCATGTCTCACTCCCTAGACTGGAGCAAGACCTCACGGGCCTCACCGTGTTCAGAGGTGTAGTGTAAAGGCTATCAGCCTATGCCCGAGAGGGAGTAGTTGGAATATAGAAAACAAAAAATAAATAAAGGTCAAGGTCACAAGTTAAGGTCAAATATAAGGTTAATATGCCAATTTCTTTACTTTTCATGCATACTTCACCAAATTTGGTTTTTGAGAAAAATAGCATGAAGGTCAAGTTGAAGGTCAAAGGTCAAGGTCAACTATTCTATACATATATATAAAACTAAGTGATGGGTTTTAATGAAATTAGTTATGCCTATTTGATTTTCCTGGGCAATGGCAATGAACAAAACAAAAATATCTTACATAAAGGTCAAGGCCACAGGTCAAGGTCAAAGGTCAACTTATACTATACATTTTTAGTTTTCATTTAAATGTCTTCACTTTCAATGGAAACGGATGTTGACGATGAAGGATAAGACAGTGATGGAACGAATGTCATTGATTGATTATGTATGTGTGGATGAACGAATGAAGAAATCTGTGATGGATGCTAGGGTATATAGGGGTATTGGAGGGGGTCTGTCTGATCATTATGTAGTGGTAGCTAAGGTTAGGATACAAAAGAAGTGGGTGAGGAGAGCTGGAGGGAGGCGAGAGGAGGGTGGAGAGGTTGCAGGAGGAGGAAGTTAGGGAGGAGTACAGGAGAGCAGTGGAAAGACTAGGTGGGTTCGACCTGGAAGTTATGGAGGAAGAGGAGGAGATGAGCAAGGTGTTTAAGGATGAGATCTGTGCAGCATGTGAGGAGGTGTGTGGAGTGAGGAGAAGAGGGAGGGGAATGAAAGGTACAGCATGGTGGACAGAAGAGGTAAGAATAGCTGTGGAAGAAAAGAAGAAAGCATATAGAGAGTGGTTGGGTAGTAGAGGGAATGAAGATTTCGAGAGATAGAAACGAGCGAGGTACGTGGAGAGTAAGAGGGTGGTGAAGAGAGTAGTGAAGGAAAGTAAGAGAAGAGTAGATGAGGAATTTGGAAGGAATCTGAGTGTAAAATGGAGGGAGAGTAAGAAACTGTTCTGGAAAGAAGTCAAGAAAGTTAGGGAAGGTAGCAAGGGAAACAGTAAGGGTGTGAAAGATAAGAATGGGAGAATGCTAGCCGAGAAGCAAGAGAGAGTCGAAAGATGGAGGGAGTACTTCAGTGAGTTGCTAAATGTAAGGAATGAAGAGCCAGCAAACATAGCTGGATATGGTATGGGAGGGAGAAGAAGAGAAGTAGTGGAGGAAGAGGTGGGGATCAGGAGGTCAGATGTGTGGGAAGCCATGAAAAGAGTGAAGTTGGGTAAGGCACCAGGAACAGATGGAGTGTGTGGGGAAATGTTGAGGTATGGTGGTGAGATAGTGATAGAATGGGTATGGAAAATGTGCAAACTAGCATGGGAGAAGGGAATGCACCCGATGACTGGAAGACTGGCATAATAGTCCCCCTATATAAGGGCAAAGGGGAAAGAGGAGTGTGTGGTAACCACCGAGGAATATGTCTTCTAAGCGTAGTAGGGAAGGTATACAGTAGGGTAGTGATTGAGAGAGTGAGAGTGAGATCGGAGAAATGGATAGGCGACGAGCAGGGAGGTCTTAGGAAGGGAAGAGGATGTGTAGATCAGATTTTTACCCTGAATTGTGTTGTGGAGAAGTATCTGGAGAAGAAACAAAAGGTGTATGTTGCCTTTATGGACTTGGAGAAGGCCTATGACAGAGTGGATAGAGAAGGTTTGTGGAAAGTACTTAGAATATACGGAGTAGAGTGCAAGTTTCTGAAAGCAATGAAGAGCATGTATGAGGGTGCAAAGGCGGCAGTACGTGTGGAGAGTGAGCATAGCGAGTTCTTTGACCTGAATGTTGGTTTGAAACAGGGGTGTGTGATGTCCCTGTGGTTGTTTACTGTATATATGGATGGAGTCATGAAAGAAATACTATCAAGAGCAGTGGATGTTGGTGTATCGCTGAAAAGGGAGGGAATTGAGTGGAAGCTACCTATACCGCTGTTTGTGGATGATACAGTTCTGATGAGTGATAATGAATGGGAGTTGCAGGGTCTGGTAAATGAGTTTGGAACAGTGTGCGAAAAACCGAATTTGAAGGTAAATGCGGGAAAGAGCAAGGTTATGGTCTTCGAAAGGGGTGAAGTCACAGAGTGTGAGGTGAAGCTGAACGGTCAGGCTATGGAGATCGTCAACTCTTTTAAGTATCTGGGCAGTGTGTTGAGTAAAGATGGGACTATGGATGAAGAAGTGCGGGAGAGGGTACAACAAGGGAAGAGTGTTGTAGGAATGCTAAAAGCAGTAACAAGAAATAGGGTGGTCAGTATGGAAGTGAAGAAGTCCTTGCATGACAGTGTGGTAATCCCAACACTGACTTAAGGAAACGAAGCATGGACGTTGGTTGAGAGACTCAGACCAAGAGTGAGAGCAGTGGAAATGAATTACTTAAGGAGTGTGTGTGGAGTTACATGGAGGGATAGACAGACTAATGAGGAAGTAAGAAGGAGGTGTGGTGTGGAGGTAGATGTGCTGGAAAGTGTGAAAAGGAACAACTTGAGACGGTTCGGCCATATTGAATGTATGGAAAGCGAGAGAATGACTAAGAGGGTGTATGAGAGCGAGGTGGAGGGACAGAGAGGGAGAGGCAGACCGAATGAGAGGTGGAAGGATGGAGTGAGGAAGTACATGAACGAAGGCGGTGCTGGTTGGGGGGAGGGGCGTCGACTGACTGGGGACAGAGGTGCATGGGGGCGGTTCGTTCGTGGCCACCCCTTCGGGGATCACGGCGTCAGGCAATAGATAGATAGATAGACTTTCAATATACAAGGTACTGGTATCCTTGATATCGCATGCCCAAATTTTAGATAAATATACTGAAGGGTAAGGTCAAATTTCAAGGTCAAAGGTCAAAATAGGTTTTTTACTAGTATTTCTTATACTTGCTCGTAGATTCTTACTAGGCTTACCATGTATATTCGGAATATGTAGGCCAAGGTCATACAATAAACTATTCAATTCCATATGAAATGTCAAAGTCACGGGTACAGGTCAAATATAAGGTCAATATGCTATTTTCTTTACTTTCATGCAAACTTCACAACATTTTTGTGAGATTGTTGCACCTAAGTAAAAAGGAAAATTATAAATGTTGAGGCATATAAAGGTCAAGATAAAGGTCAAAGGTTAACTATTCTATTTATATATATGAAACTAACTGATGGGTTTAATGAAATTGGGCATACTTATTTGATGTTCATGGGCAATGTCAATGCAAACAAAAATGTACTCTTACAGAAAGGCCAAGGTCAAAGGTCAACTTTTATTATTTATAAAAAAAATACTTAAATTTTAGAAAACTGGCTGTGTTATGGCTTATTCCTTAGATATCATATATATCAAATTTCACATAAATATTGTAATAATTAAGGTCAGAGGTCAAGGTCAAAATAAGAATATTTGTCATTTTCCCTGAACTTGACTGTTTAATGTATTGTTATCAAATTATACAGGCAAATACAGTTGGTCAATGCGACGACCATCCAAATATATGTATATTATTTTTAGTCAAAGGTCAAAGGTCAAGGTCACAATATATGATCACTATTTGTAATTGATAGGTTGTTATACAAATTACACCATATTCATAATACTAGCTAATACGAACAATGCTGTTTAGCTAACTAAATCCTTGATAAGAAATTCTAAGGTCGAAGGTCAAGGTCAAAGGTCAAGGTTAAAGGTCGAAATAGGATTTTTACTAGTATTTCCTATTTCATGTAAGATTCTCATTAGGCATATCATGCATATTCGGAATGCCTAGACCAAGGTTATACAAGAATAAACATAATTCCATTTGATAGGTCAAGGTCACAGGTCAACGTCAAAGAAAAGGACAATATGCTATTTTTTTTACTATTCATGTAAACTTCACAAAATTTGTTGATACAGTTGTGCTTTAAGGGAAAATTCAATTGTTTAATGTTCAGACATCATGGTCAACATGAAGGTTAAAGGTCAAGGTCAACTATTCTTTTAATACCTCTGAAACTAACTGATGATCTTCAATGAGGGAATTCTAGGTCGCATAGTTGCGTATGCATTTTTTTTTTTTTTTTTTTGGTAATGCAAAAACTGCACACTTACAGTACATTATGTGATGTGTTTTATAAACTCTGCGTAAGAAGAGTGGTATGCCCCCCCCCCCCCCCCCCCCCCCGTATAGTGGTACATGCTAACCGAAATGTCTGTCTGTCTGTCTGTCTGTCTGTCTGTCTGTCTGTCCGTCCGAGAACTCCTCATAGACCGTTTGACGGATTTTCACCAAACTTCGCACGAACCTTCGGTGCGTGAATTCGACGGTAATTAATTTTTTTGTTTTGAATTTGTGCAATAGTTATGATCTTAGGTCCCAAATTGTTTACCCCCCCCCCCCCCCCCCTTTCAGGACTCCCACCGCCCATCCTGTAGCTATTCCCTGTGTGTGTGTGTGCCCCATAGGGGCACACACATCACAGGAAGCCACACATCATACACATGTCTCAGATGTGATGATAATAGTGAGACGTATGTCTGTCATTCCGAAAACTCCTCCTAGACCGTTCGACGGATTTTCACACAAACTTCTAACGAACATTCAGTGCGTGAATGCGACAGTCGGTCAAAAAAGAGTTTATGAATGTATGCAATAGTTATGAATTTAGGTCCAAAATATGGTTACCCCCCCACACCCAGTAACGATGGCGTCCTTAGTGTGTGAGCCCCTTCGGGGCTCACACACTAAGGTTAAGTTAATTTAGTTTAGTTGGCATTAGAAGTGGTGGTAGTAATAGTGGGATTGATGGTGATAGTAGTGATGATGGTGATAATAGTAATGATGATGGTTGTAGTTGTATTGATGATGATGACAATAGTGATGATGATGACTAGTAGATTATGATGGTGACAGTAGTAGATATGATGGTGACAGTACTAGTAGTAGTGTTGATGGTCATAATAGTTGTGATGATAGTTGTAGTGGTAATAATGACAGTAGTAATGATGGTAGTGACGATGGTGTGAGTATTAGTGATGATGGTGAGTAGTAGTGATGATGGTGAAAGTTGTAGTGATGATGACAATAGTTGTGATGATGGCAGTAGTAGTGATGATGGTGACAGTAGTAATGATGATTGTAAGATGGTGGTGATGATCGTAGTAATGATGGTTGATAGTTGAAGTATCAATGATGATAGTGGTTAAGATGGTAGTGACAATGGTGACAGTAGTAGTGATGATGGTGAGAGTAGTAGTGATGATTGTAATTGTAGTAGTGATGATGATCATAGTAATGGTGATGATGACAGTAGTCGTGATGATTGTGGCAGTTGTAGTGATGATGGCAGTAGTAGTGATGATTGTTTTTAATGATGGTATTAGTAGTGATGATGGTAACCCATCGCAGAGTTGGGTATGCCGTTTTGATATTGGGCTAAACGGCACATCTACTTTATTATTATTATGATTTTATTATTATTAGTATTAGTATTATCAACTCTGCGTAAGCAGAGTGGTATCGCCCCCCGTATAGTGGTACATGCTAACCGAAATGTCTGTCTGTCTGTCTGTCTGTCCGTCTGTCCGTCCGAGAACTCCTCCTAGACCGTTTGACGGATTTTCACCAAACTTCACACGAACCTTTGGTGCGTGAAGTCGACATTTATTAAAAAAAAATAATAATTTGTGCAATAGTTATGATCAAAGGTCCTAAACATGGTTTTGCCCCCCCCCCCCCCCCCCCCTTCAGGACCGCCACCGTGCACCCTGTACCTATTCCCTGTGTGTGTGTGTGCCCCTACGGGGCACACACATCACAGAAAGCCACACATCATACACATGTCCCAGATGTGATGATAATAGTGAGACGTATGTCTCTCTTTCCGAAAACTCCTAGACCGTTCGACGGATTTCCACACAAACTTCTAACGAACATTCGGTGAGTGAATGTGACGGTAATTATACAAAAAGTTTTGAATGTGTGCAATAGTTATGATTTTAGGTCCAAAATATGGTTTCACCCCCCCCCCCCCCCCCAAAGCCACCAGCCGCACAACATTTGGTGAGATAGTTGCACTTTAAATGAGGAAAATAATACATTTTGACACATACAGGTCAAGATAAAGGTCAAAGGTCAAGGTAAACTATTCCATATGTACTGTATATATGAAACTAACTGATGAGTTTTAATGAAATTAGGCTTGCTTATTTGATTTTCCTGGGCATTGTCATTGGCAATTTTTTTTTACTCTTATAGAGAGGTCAAAGTCACAGGTCAAAGTGAAGGGTCAACTTATACTATTTATTTTTAGTGTTTTCTCAAATGTCTTAATTTTCACTATACACGTTACTGGTAACCTTGATATCGTATTGTCCAAATTTTAGATATATATTCGAAAGGGTAAGGTCAAAGGTCAAGATCAAAGGTCAAAATAGGATTTTATTAGTATTTCTTATACTAACTGTTAGATTCTCACTAGACTTACCATGTATATTCGGATACCTAGGCCAAGGTCATACAAGAAACTTTTCAATTCCATATAAAAAGGTCAAGATCACAGGTCAATGTCAAATAAAAGGTCAATATGCTATGTCTTTACTTTTCATGCAAACTTCACAACATTTGGTGAGATAGTTGCACTTTAACCCCTCTTTGGCGGGGCCCGACTTAAGGCGGTCTAGATAACCAAGGACTCTGTGGCGGGGCCCACCTTAAGTCGTATGCAATTTTGAGCACATAATTGGCTCTGAGAGAGAGACGAGTGGTGGGAGGAGCTTAGTTTGGCTCTGACCGTTCGGCACGGCTCCCGCGCCGCGAATGCCCTCCCCTCCACACACATCCACACCCATTACCTCGCTAGACAGGGAATTTTGTAAGGAAATTACCGTATTTTAGGGATTTTTCCTTCGTGTTGCACGATCGTTGCAAGAGAACCCGTGGTCGTAGAAGGATCGTTCTGGTGTCATTGGAAATCTCAATTATCGCCCTTTCACGGATACATAATTGTATTACGCTCTGGCTCTTGTTTATGCATGAAAAAGAGCACGGAAAAAAGCTCGTTTAGGGTAAAACTACCCGCTTGGCAGGTAGTAGAAGTTCCTGACCTAGCCACTCGTGGAGTGTTAAATGAAAACGAAAATAATAAATGTTGAGACATATATAGGTCAAGATGAAGGTTTAAGGTCAAGGTCAACTATTCTATTAATATATATGAAACTAACTGATGGGGTTTAATGAAATCAGGCATGTTTATTTGATTTTCATAGGAAATGTCAATGCCAAAACAAATGTACTCTTACATAAAGGCCAAGGTCACAAGTCAAGGTCAAAGGTCAACTTATATTTGTTATTAAAAAAAATACTATTTTTTTTGGAAAACTGGCTATGTTAGTTGCTTATTACTTAAATATCATATATATATCAAATTTCACATATATATTGTAATAGTTAAGGTCAAAGGTCAAGGTCAACACAAGAGTGTTTATCATTTTCCCTAAACTCCTCTTAGACTGTTAAATAATTGAATGTATTGTCACCAATATTGTTCAGGCAAATTATGTTGGTCAATGTGACGACCATCCAAATTATATGCATTTTATCTTTAGTCAAAGGTCAAAGGTCAAGGTTAGAGTGTATAATCACTATTTTAGTCCATGAGCCAAGACCCGAAAATGCACCCATGGGTATCATTTGGGAGGGCAAATTCTAGCTGTGATTTTTGACTTGCTAGACATCTCTACTTCACAGTTTGGTATGATAACCATTGCGGACTGGTAGCTTAGTGGTAGTTATCATGTGTTGAATATGTGAACCTTAGAGTGGAAATCTGAGGATCACATATAGTGCATTTTCGGTATTTTGGGGCTTGGCGACTACTCAGGGTGCCTAAATCATTCTAATGTACATTTTTCTTTGTATTCATATCCCTAGTATTAAAATAATAATTGATTCACATAGGAATGTGATAATTATTTATGTCTCCGAATTTGATGAAAATCAGATACCCATGAAAGAAAGTCTTTTATTTTTCTGGCAAGAACAAAACATGTGATGTAAATATAAATAAAATTAAATAATGAGCTTCTTTCTTATGTCACAGATAATATGAAGCACAAATGATCAGTCTTTCAAGTGTGAGGGATCCCTCCTTAATATCAGTCCTCCATTTTAGTCGTATGTTTCAGAGTCAGGAAGGTATGCCTCCGAGCTCATCATGTCAATGTCCTCGTCTTGGGGTTGATTGGCACATGTCTGCAACTTGCACATGTTTGTACATTTCAATCCATTGCTCATGCACTGGCATTCCGGTAGCTTGCATCCACGACTGCACTTGCAGGACAGCAGCTGCAGCACTGCATCAGGGGCTGGAGATCCCCGCATCCATTCCACGGTGAGCTGGCCATCGTCATTTTTGGCCTAGCCATGCTCGACTGGGCTTGGGACTTGTGGATGTTGCTGAAGACTGGCTCTCCAGATGCCAGCCTGATAGTTGGCACGCATGGCATGCATGAAAAGGAAGTCCTTGCATGGTGGCATCTGGCTAGACTCAAGCTCCCCACGCCTTGTACAGAAAAGTTGATGGCGGGCTGTATTGATGTCCTCTGTTGTTGTGGATGTTATGTACAGTTTACATGTGAATGCTTGCGTGGTAAAAAGTTATTTATATGAATGAGACAGTAAGTAAGCCAGTTTTTGGGCTTCAGCCACTCTAGACCATCTACCACCAATCTCCAAGGATAAATAGAACGCAAGCATTTATTTAATATCTTGTATTATATAATTTTAACTCCTTCAGACTCATATGACGCGATCGCGTCATATGGTAGAGTGAGCCAAAAACTCATATGACGCTACCGCGTCATATGGACTTATTATATTGCCAGAAAATAAATTTATGACGCAATTGAGCCAGTTTTTTGGCTGGTAAGTCCCATAACTTAGATGTACATGTGGAAACATCTAGCAACCCCCTGGCATCCCTGTGAGGGCCCCACGCGGGTAGAAACAGTCAGTCTCTTCCCAGCAGCCAGCCTACTAGGTGGGTGTGCGCGGCCCTTTAAACCAAGGGGCCTCCATTTTGCCCAGCCTGGCTGGTATTACCGCCCTAATATAACCCAAACGAAGTGCTATATCGTTGGGTTATCGATGGATTATTGTGTTAGTCTTGTTTAGGGTATAATAACCATGTTAGTGATGTGTTATGCTAGTCTGGTGTACATGACCAAGGTGGGCTCCACGAGGGGCCATGGTTTTTGCCTATATGTTTCGCTTGTTTGTGGATCACTTTCATATAATATCGAGTGAATTATATTGGTATTTATCAGTTCATGTAGTGTATCTTACTTGTATTAGTGTTTCTTAGTGAAAACACTTTCATAACTGGTGGAGCATTCTCTGGTGTACGTGATCAAGGTGGGTTGCACGAGGGGCCAGGGTTTTTGCCTATACGTTTCGCTTGTTTGTGGATCACTTTCATATAATATCGAGTCAATTATATTGCTATTTATCAGTTCAAGTAGTGTATCTTACTTGTATTAGTGTTTCTTAGTGAAAAAACTTTCATAACTGGTGGAGCATATGTCGCCATGCTCCCTCACCCCTGTGCATTTTTGCTCGATAATTTAGTGGTGGAAAGTGCTTGGGAGGTAAGTTTTTTATTGGCAAAAGCACTCTACATATACGGCTTGGTGGCCACGAGGGAATCTCGGCAGTGTCGGTAAGTACAGTCAACATTTTATGTCGCCACGAGTAGGTGGAGGTGGTGGTGGTGGTGGTCGTGGAGGTGGTGGTGGTGGTGGAGGTGGTGGTGGTGATGGTGATGGTGATGGTCGTGGTGGTGGAGATGGTGGTGGTGGTGGAGATGGTGGTGGTGGTGGTGGAGATGGTGGTGGTGGTGGAGATGGTGGTGGTGTTGACACCAATAGGGTCGGGTCCCTTTTCTGACCATGGGTCAGGTCACTTTTCTGACCGTGGGTCAGGTCAGAAAATGAACCCTACCCTATTGTTGTCAACACCATCACCACCACAATCTCCACCACCACCACCATCTCCATCACCACCACCACCATCTCCACCACCACCACCACCATCTCCACCACCACCACCACCACAATCTCCACCACTGCTGTACCACAACCACCTC